>JADRCD010228741.1:1969-77592 GCA_019843815.1 Montemys delectorum
TTCTTTCTTTCTTTCTTTCTTTCTTTCTTTCTTTCTTTCTTTCTTTCTTTTTTTTTCCTGATTCCAGGTCTTGCTACTATATACTCCAGGTTGGCCTGGAGTGCTCTATATTCTACACTTCGAATTGAGAGACCTGCCTGCCTCTGCCTCCCAAGTGCTGGGATTAAAGTTGTGAGCCTCATGCCTGGTCTACTTCAAATGTTTTATGAATTGCAGCAAGAATAAACTATTATTAACAGTTCTAGCCCCCAACACAATATTCCGCACAAAGCTAATATTTAATAAATACTGCAGGGCTGGGATTCTTTTTTAGGGGTCTGAAAAGAAATTTGGCAATTAAATACGGGGCTCAACAATGAAAAAAGAAATCTATTTAAAGATCATAGTCTACAATTCAAGACTAAGAGTTGGAGATGACAGAGCGATGGGACAATGCAATCTAGCGAACATTTCTCACATGTACCATGTCTGTGATGAACAGCATCTCTACTAATGGAACTGTGCTGAGTGAGGTCTCAACACCTGACAGAAGACTGAGACTGCATATAAAGAATAGTGATGCCAGTGGGTAAAGTACCAGCCACTGCTATGGTCCATTGGTGGGTCTGAATGCCTGAGTGGGATAGATCAGAATGGGATAAGTGTCCAGAGAGCCTAGAAAAGAAAGAAGGGGAGGTGGGGTTTCTGTGGCTCAATTAGACTTCTCATCCCCTGAGGATTGGGGGAGAAAATAGGATTGGAAAGCCCTAGACAGGACGGGATTTCCCATCAAATCAAACAATATAATTGTTGCCTATCTCAAAATTCTTTTTCCTTCCTGTATGTAACACAGGGAAGGCATTATTAAATTAAATCCTTGACTAATGGAGATGAGGAGGCACTTATGGGCAGTGATGACCTCACTTTCTCCTCTTGCATTACATTACATTTAATGCATCTTGGCTTATAAATTGCTAACTGAAAAGGAGAAAGGAGAGAAAAATACTAGCTACCCCAGCACTTGACAAGACATTTTATAGCCAAAGCAACTACATGAATTCGGTAGTGTTTTAGTGCAACCAAAAAAATACATCGTTTTTCTAAACATGGTAAAATCTGATCTACGTAATTTTGTTAGAAATACATGTTGAATTAACATTACTGATTGTGGGATATATTAAAATAAAAAAACACTTTATTATTTTTGATTTAGTATAGAAATGGTCAAGTTAAAGAACACTAGGCCTGTGTTAAGACAGATTAAGCATACATGAAATTAGCACTAACTATACTTATCATTAGTCATCTCCAAAATAAATGTTCTCATTTTATAATATACCTTTTTCAGTGGGTTTATAACACTAATTTTATTAACAGGCCCTGCCTCCATCAACTGCATTAAGGTAAATTTCAATGCCACTTAAGTGGGCTGATTGCATAGTAGGAATTCTAGCATTTATATTTATATGGCATTCCTCTAGCTGAAAACTATTTCATTTTATATGTGAAGCTAGCAGCACCCCCTTAGGCTCTCACATCTATCACCCCTTTCATTTTATTTGCAAGCACCCAGAGATGGGACAATCTCCTGCTGACAATTCTGAGTTGATTGTGAATGGAAAGCTAAGAATCTGAGATCTAGATTTTATAGTGAATTCCATAAGTTGGTTATTATAACAAAATGAATAAACCTCCAGAGTTTACCTTTACACATTACCTCCTTACTTCCCAGAGTCAACTCCCTGGCACCATAACTCACTTTCTGGGGAAAAAAAAAAAAGAAGAAAGAAGAAAGAAAGAAATACAGAAAAGTACAGAAAAAGGCAAGCAATAATCTAAAATAGACAAGAGGAGAACTTCACTCTCCAGGATAACCCGAAGGTCTGCGTGAAACTTGTATCTCCCCATCTGAATAGGAACCTTTACCCCACCCACGTAGGGCATGAATCAAGCAATAAGAAAGAAAGGTTGATTTGGGGAAATTAGAATAACACAAAAACCTTGTTAGGTGATCACACCATTGACCCTGTTAATTATACTACTGTTTGGTGAATAATTCACATTTTCTCCTAACCCACCTTCATGGAAGCACACACCCCTGCTCCACCGATGTAAGGCTTAGTACTGACTTACTTGGACCAATGGAATAGAATTAGACAGGACTCAAATTGAGATTTACAATGTTCTTGTAGCTCTGTCAATACCAGTACAAAAGTTTCCCCATTCTGCTGTCCTTTCCTATTGGGTTACAGTGTAAATATCTGACAAGGGAACTAAAACCCAATCCAGAATGAAGACACAAAACCAGATTAGTGTATAACTGTCACACAGACAAATCCAGCTTAGCAAACCCCAGGGAATCCGCAGTGGCAGAGTGATGGTGAAGCCAAAATACTTTAAGCTGCTTAATTATGGGTTTGTTTGTTACATAGCAATAGCTAACTAATATACTCATGAAGAAAAAGAAAGAAGGCATTAATATTGCCTCTGCGTAAAAGAGTTATAATTTTAGCAAAAATCCCATCAGAAGCTATTAAAATATTAAAGTGTAATATTTGTAAGTTTCAGCTCAACAGAAGATTCATTTATAAGAAAAGCATTCCCAAACCACTACTTAAAAAGTTTGGTGCATGGCTCTTAGGAGCTCAAGACAAACGAGCAAGCGCTCTCCTTAACTAAAGTTGGCTTATCCTTGCAGGACAATTGCACTAGACCAGGAATTAACACGCTCCCTTCGAAGGTTTCACACTGCTGACCAACAAGAAGAAACTGTCACGTGGGGCTGTGGGCTGAGAAAATATTTACTTTACTTCCCACAAAAAAAAAAAAAAAAAAAAAAAAGACAGTTCTTTCAGGAAATGCCAAATCATGCATAAAGAAAATGAAAGAAAAATTCTTGTTTTCCCAAGACTACACAGAGTGAAGGCACGGGCATTAAAAGTCAGTGCCACACCACAAGGCTGTACTTGCTGTCCTATGGAGTCGACCTTGTGCTGGCTGTTGTACTATAATCAAGCAGCCAGCCACCTTGACAGGAGTTACCTGAGAAAATGAAGACAGTATCCTGTGAAGAATATGAGGTAGTAGGACGCACAGCTTGGAAGCTATGGTCTATACACTCCACAGTGCCAACCGAACAACATGAACACTTATGGAGTCTCCATCATGAAATCACATTCTCATTTTTTTCTCCTCAAAATGAGGGAAAAATTTAACATGCTGATATTTGGAGAAAAGTATAGGTTCTTCCTCCCTTAAGCCTTAAGCCTTGAAGTAGATCTTCAGGGGTTACAGAGAACAGTTTCAAATAGCGTTCTGTATTCAGTCAATGCAATGTACATAACTGATCAAATCTTGATAGAACTGAATTAAAAAGATTAGAGGTCAAAGTGGCATACAGTAACTGGAGCAGAAAGAACGACAATGGATTGAATAGATCCAAAATATGAAAATGTGTGGGTTTCTGATGATCCTTACGGGGGATCTTTCATTAACCCTTGCTGAACAATGCTAGGACACTGACCTATTACTCTCGAAGGTACAAATCTGAAGAAAGAAGCGAGCAGCTTCCAGTCTCGCCTGCATAAAGTATACTTTACTAGAGCCAGGCAGCTGGCAGACAGAGCTGCTTTGTTATAGAATTCTTACAAATAACTGTAAGGGGAAAAAAAAAACCCAACAACATAGTTTTCTAATTCGTGAGAGAAATAGCATACCATTCTGTGACCCTCAATGGGTGTAAAATCAAGTAAGGAAAAGCATATGGAGACTTGGGTAACAGATCGGGCTAGAACACTTGGTGTTTTAGTACCTTCTGTCAGACACTGAATGAGGAAAAACAAGGAACTGGTCATCAATAAAGGGAAGCCAAAGGACACAGGGCCACATACTTCAAAAGAGATAAAGGCCACAGTCATTATATCTAACACCCAACTCCTAAGAAACATAGGATATAGAGGGGGGGAAAGTGTAATAATAAATACTGGAAAGCCGATCCACCTCGTCATTCCTACACCTGAGTCCATTCATCAGCAAATAGAGGGTATGGGTGAGGGAGCCCAGAACACTGGAAAGATTGGCCATAACACAACAAAAGAGTTAAGAGATCCAAATTACCAGTAGAAAGTGTACACTTAGGCTGGATGTTTTATAGGGAGGGAATGGCTGCAGAAAAACATCACAGAAAAAAAAAAAAAAGGACTGACAGCAATATATTAATTCTTGAAATGATTCACAATGCTTGGGGTGATGATGGTGTGGTAATTAGGTTTAAAAGATAACTCTCGCTGGGCAGTGGTGGCGCATGCCTTTAATTTCAGCACTTGGGAAGCAGAGGCAGGCGGATTTCTGAGTTCGAGGCCAGCCTGGTCTACAGAGTGAGTTCCAGGACAGCCAGGGATACACACAGAGAAACCCTGTCTCAAAAAACAAACAAAAAACCCAACCAACCAAACTCTCAATCTACTTGTAAACTAAAGACATGACATCTAGAATTTGCCTAACAAGGTCTCCACTAGAAGAACAGTAGCCATGCATGGAGTTGAGTAATACAACTGCAAACAATGTGTATTAATTCCTGAATACCATAAACTTTACGCTATTTATGAACAAATTTCACATCAAAGTGAGAGCAGACATCCAGAAAAATCTACCCCACAGCAGTCAAAGCTCCTACACGTCTACTCGAGTTTGCTTTTCACATTACAGTGATAAAATGCATGACCAAGAAACAAGCGAGGAAGGAAAAGCTTGATTTTATCTTACAACTCAAAGGTAACAAGCAATCACTAAGGGAAGCCGGGTCAGGAACTACTAAAGGCGGAAACCTGGAGGCAGGAAGTGAAGCAGAACTTACCGAGGAGGATTGCTTTTTAGCTTGCCCTCCATGGTTTGCTCAGACGGCTTTCTCAGGACCACCTCCTCCGAAGTATCAGGGAAAATAGTGGGCTGGGGTGTACCATGTCAATCAGTAATCAAGAAAATGCCCTATAGATTTTCACACAGGCCAGTGTAATGGAAGCAATTCCTCAATTTAGGCTCCCCTCTTCCCAGGTAACAACAGTTTCTGTCAAACTGACAATCTAAGGCTGGCTAGCATCACCTCAGTGCCCGCCTTTCTCTCCTTGATCCCATCCTCATTACATTACAGTGCTGTGTAAGGACGGAAGCTTGGGAGATATTGTTATCTATCACAAGAATCAATAAGACCCACAGTTCGAAGCTATTAGAACTGACAGCACCAAAATTAATTTCTTTAATGAATACTTAGAATCCCTACCTTTTTTCTTACTCATGAAACCTAAGTAAGGCATATGACCCATGTCCTTTCTACTATAACACTGCTAAAAACCTGACAAATGTTAGGTTCCCGAGACAGAGATAAGGGTGTAGTAACAGAACTACTCTCCAAATCAACTCTGGCACGCAAAACGTAAATAAAATCAACCTTCCAAGTCACACTTAATTGATCCTGACAAGGTTTGTACTTAGCCATGGTCAAGAATACCAAACATGAACTCTGAAGCACATGCAGCAAGGTTTCACCAATAAGGGACTGGGCTTTGCCACAGGATAGCCCATCATTAGTACCAGAGAGAGGAAAGCCAAAGAACACAGGAAGGACTGAAACATCCAACTAGCAATGACAAACACCACCAAAGGAGGAAAGGAGGAAGAGAAGGCAGGCGGGGATGGCACAGAATATGGATGAAGACATGAGTTAACAGCACTGTAGTCTCAACTCCAGGGAAAGGGGTTCTGGCAGAAACACAATGAAAACCCTCCAGATTCTGGCCCCGCCTTCTATGTGCAGACCCGGAGGCTCACCACACTGGGACTGTGGTCAACTATTTCATTTTCAGTGCTTAATGATGTCAGTTTAGATGGTGTTTAAAGTGATGGGCAAGAAGTCAGTATTGGAATGAAGCTTTTAATACACTGTATTGTTTAACTACAGACATTCAGCAAAGAATAGTAGGAGCAGAGAATTCTAGGTAATACAAATTACTGTGTGATAGAAACAAAATGATTAAACATTGTAAAATGCAATTTTTCATTCTGAAATATCCACTTATGATCTTTTAAAAGGTTAGATGCTTATAGACTAAAATATGGATCTATTGAATATTTAATGCAGTCTCTCAAGGTCTTTCTCCTGGAAAACATACAGGATGCTTATTTGCATACATAATATACACACAAATGAAAATTGTCATGTTCTTAATGAAAACTTGGCAAACATGTCATATTAGTCTGGTTTCTGGTTACTATAGTGGAATATCCTAGGTTAGATGCTAAATAAAGTATTTTGTTTACCTCATACTTCTGCAGGTTCAAGGGCTAAGCACTGGCATTGCCTAGCATCTGGCAGCACATTTAGGCCAGATGCCAGCACATGAATGTAAGTGAGTAAGAGGGAAAGATCATAGGGCCAAGCCTGAAATCCCACTACAGCTATCTCTATCTTATCCAGAGGCCCATTCCTCCAGACCTAGCAATATCTTACACATCTCACTATCACCTAACTTCACAAGCTAAACCATAGGATATATGTCTCACGAAAAAACTACAGTGTCACAATTGAAGCAGTGACTAGCTGCTCTCATTTTTCTGTGTATATTATACATAAAAGAGAATAAAATTTTAAGTATGAGTTTACATAGATTTTTGAGTCCTCTGTCCATTTTCTCCTATCCACAGGACTGTCTGACTGCGGTGGACAGCCTGCTGGTTAACACCAAACATTCTGGGATGGGACAGCCGGAGACTACTTCTTCACTCTACCAGTGTTGCCCTGGGGCCGTGAGGGTGAGGTGGGCACAAGCATGCACATGCCAAGGCAAGTATGTGAAGGTCAGAGAACGTTCTTCATAGGCCAGTTCTCACCTTACCATCTTGTATGCAGTTGGGTCCAGGGTCTAGTCACTGGGTAAGTCAGACCAAATGGGTCAAAAGCTTCTGGATGTAACAAAATTATAGATGTGTGTGTGCTAGTGCATGGATGGGATCTGAACTGCATCATTAAGCTGTGTCACAAACGTTTTTATCCCACTAAGCCATCCGCCTAACCCATCAGGAAGATACTTCAACCTCTGTGTGTGTCAGTTTCCTTGACTCTAAAATGAGCATATCATTAACACCCCACCACACAGAGCGTTGAGAGGATAAAGTAAGCCGTATGCTCTTCAAAGTGCATACAGCTAGTATGTGCTCACTAAGTGTTCCATGAGGGCAGTGTGGAAGACATACGAGATTCCATAGGCTTAATTTCAAGAAAATAGAAAAATACACAAAATATACCTAACAATATTATGAATATTATATGTTGGAATGACAAATTAAACATCAGAAATAATTTTATCTGTTCATGTTTAACTTAGCTTAAAAAAAACAAAAGGATTATGTGAAAATTTGGTTTTACTTCTCTTAGGTGGCTCTAGAAGGTCAGTCCTTGCAGCTAGAGCACCCCCTCCCTTCTCCTTGCCTCCTCTCAAAGCTGTGAATTGATTTTCATGAAGTAAGAACAACTTTGCTATTCTGGATCAATACAGTAAATTGCATCATGTATTCTGCCTTGATCTGTGACAGTATGTTCCCACTGGCCAATTCTCATTCTCATTCTCTCTCCTTCCCACCCCCCCCCCCACACACATACACCAACACAGTTTTTCAGTTTTTTACAAACATTTTAGTTACAATATTTTCAAGAATATTAAGTTTCATATTAATGATGTTAACTTACATTCATAGCTCTATTCCAGGGTAATTCTAAGCTTTATCCATGTACTAAAACATAGGTTGTTGCTGTTGAGTACCTTCCCCTAATCCTAATCTTTGAAGGTAGTGCCAGAGAACCCAGATCAAGGCACATGAACTCAACCCAAAGGCTGAGGATATTAAGAAACATTTAGATATTTTGACTTAGTCTTTCTAGAATGTCTTAATTTCAGTGTCAAAGTGGAGACAATGAATTTATCATGTAAGTAAATGCATAATTATCATGATAAATGTTGTAAAAGAAATGACAGGGTGGTATTACAGGTTCTACAGGATAAAAATAAAATATAAAATATGATATAAAAATTTGAACTCTGCCAATTTAGTTGATCTTAATTATATTTTAAGATGTTGAGAGGGAAAACCATATAATTTATAAGTATAGGCATGTAGCTTGACAGTAGAGAGCTTGCCTAGTTTGTGTAAGGTCATGGGTTGTGAATCCAGCAATGTAGACAGGAAAACACAAACTGTGGTGCATAGTTTAAACATCCTGCATATACGAAAATATAGGTTATTTACATATTATGCTATTTCTCTTATATATGTTTTCATAAGGGAGAACCTAAATAAAATTTTCAACTCTAACACCCTCAAAATATTTACTCTCATCTAGTCCTTAAATAATCCATCCATCTGATGGATTAGTCATCTTTTAAAATACAGGCAGAGAAGAGCCTCTCTGGTCTCTTTCAAGTTGAAAAGAGTTCTGTAAACTCCATCAAAGGCAAATTGGTTAGGCTTTGAAATGAAAGTTAAATATACACACTCATTTGAACAGATTATTTTCCAGGGGGAAAAAGTGAATAACATATTTCTTTTTCAGAAACTATATTCTAAATCAGCCATAAAGCCCTGCCAGGAACAGAGCATTCCTCAAGATGCCATGAGTGACAGCTACATTGTGACCACTGGGAGGGATTTCAGCACTCTTATTACCTGTTCATTTGGGCTCTATAGATAAAGCAACAGCATTCCAGGACTTAAAGAACTAGAAGTGACAGGGAGTCAGAACTATCTGGACTCCAACCTAGGACTCCCCAGACCATGAGGCACGCACTCACCGATACCCTCATCCAAGAACCTAGTGTTCTGCAATCTGCAGGCTCAGGAAACCTTACTTAGGTAGAGCTCTCAATGATAAATGAAGGGCTGTTGGTTTGAATTAAAAAAAAAAGGCGGGGGGGCTAGGTATAGTTGTATACACCCATAAGCCAGCTTTCAAGTGGCTGAGGCGGAAGGCTCAAAGTGTCAGTCTGAGCTACACAGTCTGACTTTATACAAAAAAGACACAAGGGGGTAGGAAAAAATAAGAAAGACAAAACCAAAACCTACCAGGGAATTTTCACTGGCACCCCAATTACTTATTCACATGGCTTCACAGATTTACTATTGAGCCCTAACTTCCAGCCAACTAATTTATAGACAAAATTAGGATACAACAATCATAAAGATCCCAATATAACTTTGATTTTCCTTTTACTTCTACTAGATACGTTAGGTAGTTCTGGACCATTAGGCCTTAAAACCAGAGCTCCAACACACACACACACACACACACACACACACACACACACGTACACATACACTATTTTATCAGCATACACTAAAAAGATTTTCATGGATTAGAGAAGTAGGTCATGGAAGCCTACTGTACTATAGGACCCATCTGAATTCCAGAAACAGGTACAGTGGATCTATATTCCTGAGTTGGAAGGCTCCCTCCTAGAATAAATGTTCTTGCTACAATGAGCATTGCCAAGAGAGAGTGAATCACTGATGAATGGTTTCAACTTCCCACACATTCAGCATCTTATCTCCAAGCTGAAGCAGCATTAAGACTCAATCTGAATAAAACCTCAAGCCACCCAGCAATTCTACACCACGGAAAGAGCAAAGGAGAGTCTCATTACATTGCTTAGGTCTCTGTTCCTAATCCATCGGATCTACTAGCTAAGAATACTATGCTCCTGAGATTTGAAATTAATGCTGAGCCACAGCATGCTGTATATTGTGAAAGCATCAAGAACTGAATGCAACTAACATATGAAGCATGTTCCATAATCTTCCTATCTTTTCCGGAACATCTGAAGCCAATGGACTCAACCTCACATTCACCTTTGTCTGCCCATGTTAGCCTGTCATGGTCCTTTCTGGATGGGATGCTCTTACTGTCTCATAAGACATCCAAATATACATAGCACTGATCTCTTTAAAATACTAAAAAGAGCTTTAAATACTAGTGTTTGTGGGTATAGGACCACATTCAACCTTATGCCCAACATCCTTCACCCTTATACCAAAGGTGATTGTCCTAACTTTGTTTAATAAATGAAGAAGCGGGGACTTTCAGGAACAATTTCTTGGCCTGGTACCACATCACAAATATTCATGTCCTACCAACTGTTCATCAGCCATAAAGTACAGTTGCCACAGTGGCTTGTCATCTGCCAAGAAATAAATCAGTTCCTACCAAGGAGTAACCCCTAATTTAAAAGTGTTTGCATTAAATTTTTTAATGCCCTCAACAACCCCGTGGGATACTTTTAACCAATATTTTATAGCATATAAAAGTGTTAGTGTTGATTATGTGCCCATAAAACAGCTTCCTGCAGAGATGGGCTGTGCATCACATCTGATGTCAAGCACTGAGGAACTCTAGCCAACAAAGAGATAGGCTTTGCCTAACTGGGAAGAACAGGTTTCTGGGATTGTCCTTGGACCTTTGTGTTCTTGGACTTTGGGCCTGAAACATCAGGTCTCTTGGGAAGCTGTGTCTACAAGAACTCAAGTGAAAACCAGTTCCACCAAAGGCTATTACAGTGTGAACCAGCTGAAGATGACCCTGCCTCAAAGGGGTGGCGATTTGCATTAAACACCTCTTCCTTTTCTCTTTAACATGCCCAACAGGCAACGGTAGCTCAGAAAGCCATAATCACAATTCCAGTTTTGAAATTACACTGTCCTCCTTTCCCAGGAAGGTGGAATGAAAAGCGCAGGCAGCAGGCCCTGGGCACCAGTAAATTACACCTCCACACACCTCGGGGTGTCTGAGAGGCTTCCTTTGGCTCTCAGTGGGCATCCAAGAAAAGCAGGGACAGAATACTGAATCCTCCACATGCCTGGAAACTGGGTGTTTTGGGAACTCTGAGTGCCCTTTATCAACACAGGATTTGCCTTCTTTTGTCTCCCATCCGGGCATCATCGTGGAAGATTGGAGAGCATGTGGAGATAATTACATCAGGAGATAGAACAGAAAGTAAGGCGAGCAAGGCAGAGATGTGTCGCTGAATTCTTAAAAAGGCAGACAGTCACACTGCCATTTGAAAGGACTGAGGTAGGCACAGGATTACTCAGAAATTACGTCCTGGTGTCCTGGTCACAAATAAACATTAAGTGGCATCTAGTACTTGTGTCTTCTCCCACTCCCCCTATACCTCTCATTCCCCACAAATCACTAGCTCTGTTAATACTGCAATTAATTCTCCCTGGACAATTAACTTCTTTAAAGTGTCATTTAAGCTGGCCTACAAATCATCATTAATAAACTCCCCATGAAAATGATCTAGTCTCTAGTGGCACCGATTAAATTGACCATCATCCAATGTTTAAAGGGGAGAGAGTCTTCTCTTACTGCCAGCACACTGGTGTCCAAAGGTGGCTTCACACACAAATGAGAGAGACAAATTTCAACCGGAATGGTTTCAAACAGTCCTGCAAGCGGAGCTGACAGCCAGCAAAGATCCTGCATCTTTTAAAGAAAAAAGGGGCTACAGCAAAACTACCTTACAGTAAGGACATCCTAGAGTAAATGTCACCCCAAAACAAATGCCTCCCCCTGCAAAAAAAAATCGAGTCATTTCCATCTTAGACTTTAAGGAAGAGAATGTGTTATCCTGATCTAAAATAAATAGAACTCTATGTAAAATATTATTTTAAAACTTATATTAAAGCTTATAATAAATTGATCTACCAGGTCATCAGGTTCTTTCTCTTAAATGTACCTTTATGACATATAAGAGAAATGAAAAGAGACTAAAATGATTATGTGTTAAATTAAAAAAAAAAAAAAAAGCACGTGCAGTTCTGAACTTAGGAAAGCACTCTAAGTTTGGGCAGTCTAAAGCAAATATTGTCTTACCACAGTAACCAGAAAAACATGGCGAAGTAGTCCAGGTACACTGGCACACAGTAGTGTTGACATATGTATCAACAGCTTCTTTCATCCATTCACCTACGGTTTTTACTTTAGAAACAATGTATCACTCAGCCAATCTCCCCCTAAGTAAAACAATCCCTGCTTCAATATATTGAAGTATCGGTGTCAAAAGGAAAATGACACAGTAATAATCAGATCACTGGCCAGCTCCAGGGGGCTTAATTTCTGACAGTGGCAAGCCTTCCAGGATAGACCAAAAGTTCCAGAATATGAGAAACAGAATTGACTTTTGGCAAGCCTCCTCCTTCTCAATCAATAGTTTTACCAAATGGAGATCTTCTTAGGCTAAAACTGTTTTCAACAACTCATATCTCCGGAATCTCTAGGAGGTATCCATAATAAAAGTTGGGGGAAGGATGTTTTCCAAATTATACTAGCTTAGCTATTGCTAACTTAAAAGACAGAATCATAATGACTGTACAAAAACAATAGGATGTATACACAAGGGAAAAAGAAATTTCATTCTATGTGATAGAAAATGATGAGCTTAGCAACAGAAAGATGTCAAGAGCTGAAAACTAGCCAAGGTGTAAGGGTTCGTTTCAACCGCATGCCAGTAGCCTTTGCAGAGCCAACAGAGCCAGGAGCAGCCTTGAAAAGTGTTCTGTTGTGTGCAATTAGACAGTCTCTTCAATAACTGAGCTTCTTTATTTTCTATGGTGAAGTAGCATACTAGAGTTAACAGCAGGCAATCTAACTGAGCTAAGACCCTAACTTTGAAATCACTAAGGATAAACAATCGTCGTTACCTAAAAGAGAAATGGGAGACAGGAAGGTTCTCAGTTTCAACAAGCAATATTTAGATTAACATTGAAATAAAAGAAGAAATGTTAAATAGGATGCACTAGGGCTTGGAACATGAAACTTTTAATCAAAGGTCAAACTAAGTAGCCACCTGGCCCTTGATATTTCCTGAATCCTCTGACTCTGAGTGTTGAGGACAGAGGATACAGCAAACACTGACAGAAGTCTTCCTTGTCCTGGTTAGAATGATGATGAGTAAATTAATTCTTCTTCCCCGGCCCATGCTGCTAACTTCAAATATGGTCACTGAGTTCCATAAGTTGAGGAGAGGAGACAAAATAAAAGCAAGAACTATTAGAAAAGCAAACCATGAAACAACAATTCCCCAAACCTCCTTAAGAAAACTGAATTTAAGTGTACCTGATAATTAAGGAGAACAATGTGAGCTCTGAAGTAAATTCTTCAAATATATAAAACTGTGTGTAGAATATTTTTTGTCATTGCTATCTGGTGGTCTGAATATGCTTGGCCCAGGGAGAGTCACTATTAGGAGGTGTGACATTGTTGGAGTAGGTGTGGCCTTGTTCAAGGAACTCTATCACTCTGGGGGTGGGCTTTTAAGACCCTCCTCCTAGCCACGTGGGAGACAGTCTGCTCCCAGCTTCCTTTGGATGAAGATGTAGAACTCTCCACTCCTTCTCCATGGCCATGCCTACCTGGGCGCTGCTGTGCTTCCTGTTATGAAAAGGAAGGACTGAACCTCTGAACCTGTAAGCCAGCCCCAATTAAAAGTTGTCCGTTATGTGGGTTCACTTGGTCAGGGTGTCTCTTCACAGCACTGGAAACCTAACTAAGACACTGTCCCATCTTGCATCATGTACTAACTTTACTGTGCTGTGTGGCCCTGAAATCACAATGGAGTTTCACTCACCTGTGTATCAGGATTCAAAATATTACTTGAGGCACTGCTGGTCCTGGAAAAATACCTAACACATTTAAATTCTACCTACCTGCTAAGACAGTGTTAAATGTCAATGAGATACTGCAGAATAAATGACATTTGGTGTCAGTCAAACCCAAAGCCAAAAATATTATAAATTAGCAAAGATTCAAGTGAGGCTATAAGATAAGTCACAGACCAAGAGAGCACGGAGAGGTGACTGAGCACTGTGGTGATGTGCCATGGGGGGACACAGGTCCATCAGGTTGTCATGTGCTTAGAGAGAAGCACACGGGCTGCATCAGAGTCTGAGAGGCAGGCCTCCAAGGCTTCAGTCGAGAAGCATGGAAGGAGCAGCAAGGAGGATGAACAGGACCTTCTACAGAAAGCAGGGCTCCAGTGTAGAACAAACACAATGGTCAGATCACACAGGGATGGAACACAAGTGCCAGTTACCACCAAAGCACCAGGTGGACCCAGGGGAAAGAGAGGCTGAGAAAGCTGAACCTAAGCAGCCAATTGCCATCAAACAAGGAGTCTTGAACTTCCTTGGCTAGGAAAAGGATTGCATCCTCAGAGAACGTCTGAACACAGAAAGCCTTTAAAGTAATCGTTCTCAAAGCTTCTTAACATAGTGACCCTTCAATACAGTTCCTTGTGTTGGGGTGAACCACAACCATAAAATTATTTCATTGCTCCTTCATAACTGAAATTTTGCTACTGCTATGAACCATAGTGGAAACATCTGATAGGCAACTCTCAAGGGACTCGAAACCCACAGGTTGAAAAACAATCCTTTAAAGGCTTCCATGTAAAAGGTTGTGAAAAGCCTGTGCTGTTCCACAGGCTGCTGATACTCCCTGTGTATGGCCAACAGGTTTTCAATGATACATCTTAGCAACATGCTTGCTAGTGAGTCCTTTTGCTGTTCTGATCAACAGTGTTCACAATGACTACATAAGTGTGTGTATGTCCTATAGACATAGACACATAGACATAGACATAGACAGATGTTCCCTGTGAGATCAGCTTATTACAACCTCTGCCATCTCCACATAGAGATGTAGGAGTGGGTGCCATAGAGCAGAAGGGCAGAGGTTTGGAATACTGTTGTGTATTTCAGCATCAAAAACTGTTGTACAACCAGGACTCTGAAATGTAACCTATAAGGTAGCCATGCAGGAAACACGTTGCTTATCTCATGCCTGACGTCTCAAGGTTCCATGCTTCACAGTTATTGCAGAGCATGAGAGAAGCAAGCGCCAAAGGGAGAATCCTAACAAGGAGAGCAAAGATGGTCTCTACTCTCTGCTCCAAGTCCACAAAAAGAAACTATTTGCTGCTATAAGAAATTATGTACTTTTGCAATATACATATATATTTAGAATTGCATGAAATGTCCTCTAGTATGTTTTTATTTCAATATTATATATATATGCATGTACATACATGTTAGATCTAATATTAGAGAGAAAGAGAGAGAGAGAGAGAGAGTGTACAACTTGAGAAAAGGTACAGAGCTCCAGTTAATGGATGCTGAATTCTAAATATTCTAAGAAGCACTTTCATTAACATTTAAAAGGAGAAAAATATAAGAGAAATTCACATTCTTAAAACATAGTACCTTTGTTGTACAGCCTAGAAAAGCAAATCAATGAGTGCATAGAAACACCAGCAGAGGCAAGCCCTGATAAGCTCAGGGCTCCCGCGTCTAAGTAGGATGGCCATTTACCGGCTCTTCTTCAATAATGATTCCTTATTCTCTCTAAAAGGAGAAAATGCTTTATTGTGTGCCTTAACACAGTTAATAATTATGCATTTATTTATTTACTCAATGAATGTCTGTCCCTAACACTTCACAGTAAAGTCCCATAAGGTCAAGGAAGGTAATGTTGTGTCTCCCACTTAGTAGCTCTCATTGCATACAGTAGGCATTCACTAAGTTGGTAAATCGATTGACTGAGATAGTGAATCAATTGAGTTTTCTTTTAGGGTCCCAGATCTTATTACATACATACATCATTCAAAAGGAAATTTCCTTTCAGCTAGCCAAATATACAGAGAAAGAAACTAAAAACGAGGAAAAATTACAACACTCCCTACCAAAACAAAATAAGCAATATAAAAAACATGAAGTTGATCCAGAAACTCTGTAATATGCTTATATGAGGAAAAACAGATACAATAAGATAACTAGCTAAATGAACATGACAGGATAAACAGCTAGCCAATCTCACATTTATAAATGCATTTGTTGATATCTGAGCCCATTAACATACTACTAATCTCATAACTGTGGGGAAACTATGATTTTTTTTTATAGTTTTAAATATATGAATTTAAATGTATGGTGAAATGATGAGGCTTTTTTCTCTGAAATGATTGCATAAGTTAAATTTCGATAATATATTTTCAGAACAAAGATTCATAAAGAGTACTTTATTCTCTTAATTCTCAAAGTTATTATAATTTTATAATCATATCTTTATTTTTAGACTAAAATATTTTAACAAAAATAAATGCTGGCAACAAGAATGAGTTGCGTTTCAAAATTGCATATGCCAACTCTCAGAACACTTCCTAATTACATACAAGGCATACGCAAGTAGCCTGAAGCATTTTGTATTCTTGCTATAGCTACCATTCAGGTACTAGAAACCATGAGAAACAACAGTAGAAATTAGATAACCTCAAGGCAAGTTAATTTGAAGACTGCTCTTTTATGATGTCTGGTACTCCCTTGAGATTCAGTAGAGAACAGATATGCATTTGACAGTGAATTAATATAGTCAACAGTATGTCCATTCCCTTTGGGAAGAAGACAGGACAGCTCTGGGAAAGCAATTCATTTCCCAGCAGAGAAAAGTTGCTATGGAAGCTTCCAGTTTCTTCCTCCTTACCAAACCAGCCAGGAGAAGGACAACATTCAATGAAGGGCCTGGTGGCCCATCCCCATACCTAGGGGAAAGCTTTTTCCAAATTCCCACAAACCACTCATATCTATGCACTTAACTTGGCTGCCACTCAATCAATATCAAGGATTGTGTAAATCAAAATTGTCTGTTTACCTCTACTTCTTCCACTAGAATCAAAGCTCAGAGAACTCACTTCCACATTTCAGGATCATATGTTACACACTGACCTTTGAATTCAGATTTGAACTACCAAGCGCACAGCTAACACTGAGAAGTTTCAAAAGACGGGGCAGCCATCTATTGTCAGAAGCTTCTAGGAACTGAATTTCAGAATGATACATGGAAGGATGGAAGAAGACACACAGAATGGAAAGAAGCCCACTTTCAGCATCACTTCATTTTTTTAAAAAATTTTTTTTAGTTGAAACAGAACCCCATGTAGAGCAGAATGACCATAAATTCCTGCTCTTCCTACCCCCTCCTTTTTCTCCTCCTCCTCCTCAAGGCTAGGATCTATGAGCACCACTTCTAAAGATGGGAATTATTATGATGAACAACACACACACACACACACACACACACACACACACACACACACGCCCGCACGCACACACCTGTCGTCTATTCAGAATTAATAAGCAATTTTATCATAGCCAGACATACCACTGACATAAATTCTGCTGCATTATATTATACCAGGGTAAAGTCACGGTGATTTACTATATATTTCACAGGCTAGTTACGAAATTCATCCATAATATATATCACTCAAAATGTCTTTTGAATCAAGGCAACAGTGACCCAGCTCCAGTTCCAGTGAGTGAGACATACACCATAAAAAGCAAAGCTCGATTTTTACACATGATGGCTTAGCATCAAGCACTTCTATGTCAAAAGATAAATGGGACCAATAAAAGGGCTGATTATTACAGAGGCCACCAACAGACATTTAAAAAAAAAAAAGCATGACCCAGCGCCATGCTTCCCAAAGCAAGTCTCTCAGCTTCATTTTTATATTTATTGTTTTATGACTTTTCACGTGATGAAATCCCTCTAAATGAGACCTTTTGGTATTTTTCAACTCCAGAACATTCCTTTTTCCAAGCCTAACTGCTCTGCCTTTTTTAAGCTGGCAAAAGTATGCATTGTCCTCTTGTCCTCAAATACAAGCTGCCCCTTATTCCAGAAGCTTGCCTTTCTACACTTGATGACCAACTGCTCTTACAGTCTTCTTGGCCTCAGCCCTCTTCAAACTGTCCTTCAGTGACAGCGCCCCAAGGCTTTCCTGAGATTCAGGGCTACTTTCTACCTACAGATCTCTGTTCTGCTCCTAGTTCCTCGGCAGCTTTCTAGTCAGTCTGTAACCTGCTTGTGTATCTGGTGAGCAGGTAACTTGAGAAACTAACAAGCAGCTGAAGAGGGGACAAGCAGACACTGTAATGCTGAAAGCCCTAAGACGGCACAAAATCATGAACAAGGAAGAGTCCAGAGAAAAAGGCAGGAGTTCAAGTGCTAGTCTCCACCAATGTCTAGCCCAGTGGCCATGGCGAAGGAGCTGTGACAGAAGGAAGGCTTGTGCCTCCTCAAAATGTACATGGTGAGTTGCATGACTCAGTAATGGCATTATGATTCCTGGTGAGATGTTTTGTCAACTCCACACAAACTCTAGTGACCTGCAAAGAGAAACCTCAGTTGAGAAAATGCCTCCATCCTAACGCCTTAAGGGAAATCTGAAAGGCATTTTCTTGATTAATGCTTGGTGAGGGACAATCTAGCCTATTGGCGTTGAGCCATTCACTGGCAGGTAGCCCTGGGTTATAAGAAAAAAGGCAGAGCAAGCCACGAGGAGCAAGTCAGTAGGCAGCATTCCTCCATAGCCTCTGCTGCAGTTCCTGCTTCAAGGCTCTACCCTGAGTTCTTGTCCTGATGCCCTTCATGACAATCTACAGCTATGAGCTAACATATAGTATTTCCTCTCCAAGTTGCTTTTGGTCATGGTCTTTATCACAATAGAAAATCAACTAAGATACGCAGTAGTACATTTGTAGGAGAATAAGGACTTCATAAATAGGAACTTATACCACAGAAAAAGGCCTAGAGAAGGAACTACCTACAAACCAAGATGCTGGCCCTTATCAGACTCAACATTTGCAGTACCTTTTCTGGGTTCCAGAAATACTTGTTGCTTAAGCTTCCAAGACTATAACATTGTTTTTAGAGCAATATGAATGAACTATAGCATGTCATAAGGAATAACAGAGTTAATACATGCCCAAACACCTAGAAAGATGCCTTTAAACATGCCAAATATTCTCCATGTAAGAGATTAATATTTATGAATGGATTAGCTCTTTAAAACTCCCAAGTCACACTAATGAAAATTGTAAGTTATTAATAAAATATGGAACTTAAAAATATTTTAGGATTTCCCACAAACCCACACAGATGCCCCTGCCCACCTCCAGTTATACTAACTTACATACATGTTTGAGTTTATGTAGTACTATATATAATCCACTTAAAAGACCTACAAAGTCATACTTTGTAGCCAGGTGGCTCCATGGTAAAGGCACCCACTACCAAGCTTAACCACCTGAGTTCAGTCCCCAGGACTGACTCTTACAAACGGTCATCTGATGTCCACACCCATGCACACGTGCGAGTGCACATGTGTGTGTGCGCGCACACACACACACACACACACACGCACAAATAAAATAAATAGGTTATATTAAAGTTTTTTAAATCTACAAAGTTAACTCAAAATACATAGAAGTCTCATTTTTAGTTATATAAACTCTATTTTCTGCTATAAGTAACAGGAAAAGACCGTGCTGTATTTAGTTTTATTCTGAATTCTCAAATCATAATCCCTAAACGTGGAGATAAAATGGAAATTCAGAACAAGGCTGAGGGAAAAATATCAAGGTTCAGAAGGAGTGGAAAGTGAACAGGAACTTGAGCTCACAGGAGAAATCCTAACCACACTTGCAGAGTCCCCTCCCCTCTTCTGGCTGGGCCCCAGTCTCCTAAAAGTGGGAGGAAAACCACAGTCTGGTTTCCTGGACTGGGCAGAAGCCCTATTCACTCAGAGGAACCAGAAATGCAGTGTATTTTATCTGTCCATAAAAAGGTTCAGACTTGAGGTAGTGTGCGCCGAGGAAAGATGATATGCATAGAAAATTTCAGAGTTACACATCACACTTGGGGCATCAAAGGAAGGCAGAAAAAAGACAGAAAGACAGAAAGACAGACATCTATATGTCACTTGGATACACATGGATAGAAAACTGGGAATGGGTGGTCTAGACTCCTATCCAGAGAAGCTGCAGCACCCTGTAAGCTCAGTGCGTTTTTATATAAAGCTGGACAGGAAGGCAGGGCTACTGTGTGCAGCTGAACAAGGAGGCAGGGTCATTGCAGTCAGGGAAAGGAGAAGGCAGAGTTTATGGTAGAGCAAGGAGACGGGCTTAGTGAACCTCCATAGGAGCAGTCTCTTTAGGGGGACAGTCTTTGTAAATATGGGCTAAGATGGACATTTTCTGCAAAAGCTGTCACCACGCACACTTGTTCCCCTGAGTGAGGTTCACCATCCCTCTGAGCCTCATGGAGTGGGGTGGAGGGTGGCTGGGACAGGGGTTTGCCATTCCTTCATGGGTCTGAGGCTTTGGTCTTCTTGACTTGGCTGTGCCCATGGCAACGACACACTCTTATTCAGAACTTCACCCACTCAGAGCTTCCTCCAGTCCCTACAGTCACAAAACGGCGAGGCTTCAAGAAGAACATTCTTGAACCTTTTTTTTTTGTTTCCTTTTTGTGAGACCTGAGACCCTATCTGTGCCCCAGCATAAAACGGAGGATAATCTGTAGAAAGAAGGCCATCTCACCCTCAGAAGAAATTCATCTAGAAATGACCCCTCCCCCCCAAGACTCTACAACACTCTACCTCACTCCCCACTCTCCTCCCTGCTGAGAAGAGTGTGTCTGCAAAGGCATTCACTCTCATTTTGCCTACAATAGAGGTAATCAGTGAACAGGGTTAGGTAAGTTAATGCGTCCTCAGTCTCACCACAGGATTGGCACAGCAGAAATTCTACTGCTACTGTGCATGCTGCTGGACTTCGAATGGTGGACCATGGTGGCATTGCTCCTGCAACACTTTTAAGTGCACTGTTGAAAGAGAATGCCTCTCTAAGGAGCCATGAGCTCTACATTCGCAAAGTTATCGTTACAGCGTAGGTGCCTCTACAGTGAGAGGGTAAGAAAAATAAATAAAAATTAAGAACAAAACAAAAGCCAAAGCCAACCAAGCAACCAACTTCGAACTTTTATAGCTTCTCTGAATGTAACTACAAGCCTCAGCTGGTGCAACTTAGCTCTCTGCAAGTGAAGTGTCAAAATTGAAAATTAATTGGCTGCCCCCAAGATTCTGAGAATCGGAATTGGAAATCTCTGCTCCCCACTCACCATTCCCTCTATGACATAACTTGACTACACAAGCACACAGCATTTCTTATGAGAAGGAAAATACCCAGATGACCTACTCAGTTTTATGTTTGTGGTGAGCAATATAGAAAGAATATAAAAAATAAATGAGGCGGAGTTTTCAAAATGTTCTGATCGAGGGAGGAATACTAGATTATACAGAATAGTATAGAATTAACCCAATGCTCGGTGATAAAATTCTTATCATAAGCAGTAAATGGGCTCAACCCAATGAGATCAGTAACACTGAGGGATGCCGGGTACAATGATAACTGCTCTAACAAGAAAGAAATCTAAATTCATCACTTTAGATTACCCCCAAAAGACGATGTTGTGAATCATTAAAAAAAAAAAAAAAGAAATATTATCCATTATCAGAAACATGTAAGAGACTATAGTGAGAGATTATATCAGCTAACACAAGTCTTAAGTCACTATCCCCTTGGGAGGTAATTTGAGATACGTTCAAATTAATTAATTTGTTACAAAAACACTAAGTACATCTCCTCAGTAATTAGCTTTTATTTCATTTCAGCCTTACTCTAAATAAAATTAAGAAAAGTAACAAATAAGGACCCCAGAGGAAGACATATAGAAAATAAATATAAAAAAAGCCATGAAAGCTCAGAATTCTTTCAAAGCAAAAAGTAGACACCATGACTGAAAGCTGAGGAACGGGATCTCTCTCTGTGATTTTAACAATATTTCAATCATCTGCAATAGTTTTTAAGATAAAGCAAATTTAATAATCATGAGAGCCAAAATCAAAGTGCAAGCACTATAGCTATTGGGTTTCAAATTGGACTCTATGCTTCCTTGAAGGTGAGGCCAGGAGCCACCAAACTCTGAAGGAAATTCTGCCAAAGAGTTCTCTGTTCACCCGAAGCATGGGAAGGTTCTTGTGTAAATTGCAGCTAAAGAGAGTGTAACATTCAACCCAGGGAATCAGAGGTACCATGCAATCAAAATAGTATATGTCAAGGTTTAAATGAACACAGGCCCTTCTGGCACAATGCACTAAAATGACTCTTTCTCTTCAAAAGGTTTCTTATAAAAAGCTGTTTGTCAAAAGAGCTAAGATCCTGGAATCTTCCTTCAACAACTGGTGTTTTCAACTGCTATAAGGAAAACTTTCAACATGACCTCCACATAGAAAACTCACCAAGGTTGAGACATTTAGCCAGACTTTGGGGGATGAAGCATGTGCATCCACGGCAAGCAAAGAGATAGGCATTCTTTATAACAGCAGAGAGTCATGACAAGATAGGGGTCATTTGCCAGGGGACTGTGAGTGACAGAGCAACTGGGAGTCTATGCAATAGTGGATCACTGCGATTAGAATGGCAGTTAGAACAGTCTTAACCTATTAACCTAGTCAATGTCAGCTTCGTATCTCCTAGGAGCGCTCAATCCCGGTCAGCATGTCTTCATAATGAGGTCTCTGATGGCACCTCTCCAGGGAACAAAAGGAACTGGCTAGTAACACCCAGGCTTGGCTGAGTATTTGCCAACTAAATGCAAAAAAAAATAAACTAAACCGAACTGTGTAGATTTAGAAGGCAGGCACATTAAGTTCTGCTCTGACTTTCTTTCATTTTAAGTTCATAACTATGAGAGAAGATGTAAATACACACACATGTCACCCCCCCACACACACATATACACATACACACATGCACACACGTGAGTAAAATGAGCTTTACAGAAGTCTGAAGGGAAAGAGAGTAACTTCCTATTCTGGCAAGGCTTTGTTTAATAAATTACTTGGCAGAGTTTGGCCTAATCCATAAAGTAATTTTAAGTACCATTTTGCCCAATAGATCATCCCAATAAAAGTCTAATAACTACACTAAATTTTTAAGGAACTGATTTAATTAAAATTGGATTCAACAGATATTTAGCAATTATTTATTATGGTGCATTATACTAGTACCTAATGGGCCCATTGGAGCCGCACCCTGCCTTCAAATACCTAGTTTAATAAAGCATAGGAAAGGGGGGAGGCTTAAAAAGTATCAAATGGCCACTTTTTGGGACCTGGCTGTACCAATCCTCCCAGTGTAAGACAATATCCTTGAATATGACTATCTTGAGGCACAGCCTCTCAAAGGATATTAGGGTTAAATCAGGCTGCATGAATTGGCACTGGTCCAGCCTATTTTCCTTCTAAGGAGCAGACACCAAAATGCATGTGCACAGGGAAAGCCCTGTAAGTAAACAGGGTGAGGAGCTGCTGCCTTCAAATCACAGCTAGGAAAAAGCAAGCCTGTTTATATTGAACCCCGAGTCTCCAAAACAGTAAGCAAGCACCTTTCTGTTGTGTAAGCCTTCCAATCCATGCTAATTTGTCACAGCTGCATTACTAAACTGCTGCCACTCTGTAAAGAGCACCAAGTGATATGTTCCAGGGTGGAGGTAATTATGTGAACTTCTACAGTCACAGAAAAGGCAATGATAAAGCAATATATTTACCAAATAAACTGGGGGCAGGGAGGCAGGGAGGTGACTTAGAGCAAAGTGGAGAAAATTCTGCTATAGGTTTCAGAGGCTTTCTCATGAGCAATAAATGAGTCTGTGCGTGCATGTAGTGTGCACATGCGTGTGTGGTCAGTCTGTACACATGTTCTTGTGTGTGTGTGTATGTGTGTGTGTGTGTGTGTGTGTGTGTGTGTGTATGTGTGTGTGTGTGTGTGTTTGGGGAGGCCAGATACAAATGTCAAGGGTCTCCCTCAGTGATGCTCCCCTACTTTTACCAAGGTGGGATCTCTCACTGGACCCAAAGCTCACCATTTTGGTTAGTTTAGCTAGTCAACTAGCCCTAGGGATCCTGTCTCTGCCTCCAAGGAGCTGGCATTCTAGGAGCATGACCACATCAGCCCAGGATTTTATGTGAGTACTAGGGATCTACACTCCCCAGTCCTCACATCTGTATAACTACCTCTCTAGCCCCACTACATGGTCATTAAGGAGACTGGAGACAGCAAGATGAACCTGTGAGATAGCTCAGCAGGTGGAGGTGCTTACTGTTCCAGCCTAAATACCTAAGTTTAAATTCTAGAACACAGAAAGCTGGAGAGGGTGTTCTCATCTACAATCCTAGCCCTGCTATCCTGATAAGAGGTGGAGAATGGACAGTTGTTCAAAAGCTCAAGGGAGAGTTAACCCAGAGTACTCAAGAGTTAACAGAGCAGAGACAACAGAGATGGCAGAAAGAACAAGAGCAATACTGCCTCAACACTGAAGGAGAGGATCAACTCCAGAAAGTTGTCCTCGAAACTACACACATGTGCCTAGACTCACATACACACAAAATTAAAAGGGGGGGGAGGAGGAGGAGGAAGAAGGAGAAGGAAGAAGAAGAGGAGGAGGAGAACAACGGCAACAAATTGTCCAAGATAATCTGACTCTCAATCTGCAATATTCCAATTCTCTACCATCATAAAGCTCTGAAACTTTCTGAACTCAGAAACTTCAACTTTGTTGTGGTTTTTCAGCAAACTTCAATTCACATAACAATTCAAACTGAAAACAGAAAACAGTGGTTTATTTAACTATAATAATCAAGAGAGATTACACGTTGGGTAGAATTCTTACCAATAAAGATGAGGAAGGAACACCAGAGGGTTGTAAAAGCATTCCAAGCATGACCCGAGATTCTATGTAATGATGGCTACGGTATTTAGAGAGCTACTGGAGCAAGAAGATAGGACTTCTTACCCGGCAGTGATGGCGCATGCCTTTAATCCTAGCACTTGGGAGGCAGAGGCAGGTGGATTTTCGAGGCCAGCCTGGTCTATAGAGTGAGTTCCAGGACTGCCAGGGCTACACAGAGAAACCCTGTCTCGAAAAAATTTTAAAAAGAAAAGAAAAGAAAAGATAGGACTTGTTAAAGCCAGCTTGTCAAGATCTTCAAATGTCAGTGTGAGAAACGGGTGCAGAATTCAGTGGATGCATAGAAAAGAGAATGTCAATTGTCTACTTTTTAAACATAAGAATAACTATTCCTGAATATACATCAGCACTCTGTATAGGGGAAATGAAGTCACTAAATTCTGATTTTCTTAAAATGCACATGGTGGATTTACAATCTATTAATTTTACAATATAATATACCACCTTCCTGAGGTTACATACTCAGTATACACTGAAAGATGTTCCACTGTTCCCTAGTCTCAACCTGAAAGAACTTAGGAAAAAAAGCAAATGTCAATATCAAAAGGGGATACGAACTCTAACTCCAAATTCACATTCAGTACATAACATTAGATGTCATTAGCAATACCAGTGGCATGAGCCTTCTAGGCACCAAATGAAATTTGACTGGTCTAAATAAATCTTTAAAAAATCTGAAATTGGACTGCTCTAAAAATCCTCATTTTTAGCCTGTTAGACTCCACACTACAAGCCAAGGAGACATCACTCTGCCTCAGAATTGAAATCTCCACCCCAACTAATAAACAAGATAATATAACATTTCATACCATTAATTACATCATTTATTATTAGATCATTGAGGATACTGTTAGAAAACCCTCCTGGCAACTAGACATTTATTTATACTACTTTAACTTGAAGACTTCAGTGAAACTCAGATAATCAAAATGGTATTTAAAACTTGGCTCATTAAAAGAACATTGTCCTAACACAATAAGTTTCCACAGACGTCAAAATAAACCAAAACCCCAATCCAGGATTTGACCTTTAATTACATCCTTTGTATTTATCAAAGACAAATGTCAGAACACCCACATGATTGCATCTCCGGGCCACGGGAAAGCGAACAACTGCTAACTGCTAACTATCATGAAAATGGATGTCGTAATCTGCCTCCTCAGGGATATAATCTGATAGAATATAGAGAATTTTAATTTGCAGTAAATTCATCCAGACCTCTTTTTTTTTCTGAGTATTGTTAGGGAGCAGGAATACAAATGACCAAATACTTGCAGTATCTAGCTCAGTTGTATTTGTTGAGGAAGAAAAGCAACATCTATACAGAAAAGAAAAGAGAGACAACTGTCCTTTGCCAAAACAAATTTCTAAGGATGGATGGAAGAAGAGATGGCCTGGCCTCTTCTCTAGGACTCTGTGGCAGAAATTTCCTTCCTCCAGGCATGGGATACTGAGTTCCTGGACACATAGTGATATCCCAGTGGCAGGTCAAGAGACCAAGTTTTCTCAAAGTAGAAGTAGTATGCAGGCTAAACACGGGTGCTCCAGCTACGCCCCCCTCCCAATGTAAATAGCCGTCTGCAAAAAGAACCATCTCCAACAGGATGAAAGCTTTGCTGACTGTGCTACTTCCCATCACTAAAGACTCCAGAAGAGGCAGCGTGAGAGTTAGGATGAATAGACAGACTCAATTCCCCCGTAGCCTCCAAATGAGACACAGAGAAGGAAGAAAATACGTAAGAAGCTTAAAGTATAAAGCGCAAAACTGTCCCTTTGAAGGCAGTGCTGTATACAGTCAGGAAATACACCTCTCACATAAATGTAACTAGCTTTCATGATCGTGAGTCTTGGGCCACCTGCTCTCTCAAGGTAAAACCATTGAACTAAAAATAAAAATGTATTGATTTTCTAAGAATATTGAAAAGCAAGGGCTGTAGGTTTTAGAACATGTTGCAGAGAGAGGAGTCACTGAACGAAAGTTACATTATTTGTAAGTGACTTGGCTGCATTTCGAAAGGCAGCACTATTTTTGCTATTAAGCTACAGGAAAATGATCCAGAAACAAAAGCACTGTGTTCAAAAGCAGGGGCATCAGTGGGGACCCTCCCAAGGAAGCACCGGGCTACTCAGCATGAGTAGGAACCTATTTTCACTCACTAAAAGTTAATATTGTGGCCGGGCTGTGGTGGCACACGCCTTTAATCCCAGCACTTGGGAGGCAGAGACAGGCGGATTTCTGAGTTCAAGGCCAGCCTGGTCTACAGAGTGAGTTCCAGGACAGCCAGGGCTACACAGAGAAACCCTGTCTCAGGAAAAAAAAAAAGTTAAAACTGTGACAGATAACTTTCCAATAAAGGTGAAACTTCACACGCTGGACAATCTTCTCTTCAAACCTTTACAGCTTGTAGAATTCAATTATGACTAAAGTAAAACTTCAAGGAAATAAATATTTCATATACACATGCACAGAAGTGTGTGTATAACCAATGACCTTCATTACTCAATAGACTGAGTTTTACATGGCATATTTATAGATGTACTGCGTGCTCATCCATTTTGGAGCCTTTGTTCTCAAAGACATGCCTCGATATTCTAAGAAATAAAGCTAAATAGGATAGATCGCATATAAGTTATTATCCTTGCAGGTGTACGTACCACCACACTGTCCAGGGAGAAGCCACATACTCAACAGGAACGTCAGGCCATACTTATCAGCTGGTTAACATAAAGGGTGAACGTGCCAAGGACCTTCCATGAGGCTAGGATGAGACACTTCAGGCAAATTCTGTGTCAAGGCAACAGAGGCCTTGCTTTCAGAGAAGATGCCTTTGCTTAGGGGGATCTCCTATCTGCAGTCCTTTCAAACCATGGGCTCTTCATGCCTGTCAACACTGTCCTATGGATTCTGTTTTAGACAATTCTTGCCTCAGATCCCAGACTGGCGATCAACTGGAAAGGTGGATGAGAGAGAAGCTGAAACAAGAGCTGGGAGGAAAAAGGGAAACCTACTCTATTTTCAAGCAACTTTTTAGGGGTTTCATTTTTTCCTCTCTAGAAAAATTATATTCTCTGCCAGTTCAGAGAGCAAGTCTTACGGCCCTGACTTAACATTTAACATGTTTTCAAGGACATACTGAGTTGCCACTTCCAGAGAGATGACTTAGTGTCTAGGAAACAGATTTCTGAAAGTAGGATTCTTAGAAAGCAACATAGATACTGAATCTTAAAAGGTTATACTGCATATTTTATAAAAAACAGACATGCAATGAATAACAACAGGAAATTAGGGCAGAGGCTATGTTGAAAGGAGTCATTATTAGAGAACTTTTGGGGCAAAGTAGGGTGTTGGCCAGTTATAGCTATTTCAAAGCCAAAAAGATGGATCTCTTTCTAATGCTATAGGGCCAAAGAGGAAATATGTATTCTTAGCTTTGAATTCACTGTGGCTCACGAGGACTCAGTCCTAGAATTCTAATCCACTCGTGGATCTCACCGAATGAGAAGATGAACAAAATGGCCCAAACAACAAACCACCATCTAGGACTAAGAACATCTCCCCAGCAAGTAAGAATATGAACCAGGATCCTGTCTAAGGGCTGGAACAAAAAGAAGGGGACTCAGTACTGGAATTGCCACAGCAGGCTCATATTAGCCCTGCGAATGGTAAAGGAGCAATTACAGTTGTCCCAGGTGTATGTGTTTGTTGTTTATTTGTTGTTTTGATACCAGGTCTCACTGTATTGCAAGGCTGTCCTGAGATTCACCATATAGCTCAAGCTCACCTGAACTTATTGCAAGCCTTAGACAGCATGCCCCAGATGTAACAGTAATTATTAAAGATAGTACAGAAAATGAGAACGTCACCTTGGAAAATCACTTTCTCTAAATCTTACTTGATAATAAGATTAATTTCTATTTTGATGATTTTATACAGAAGTAAAAAAGTCATATAAAGATCCAGCCTGAAATAAAGCATCATTTTCTCTGGCACCCACCCTGTTCCAAACCAGATCATTCACATAAACTCATTTCCTTTCAAACCACACTGCTTTCTAATGCTGTAGGACTAAAGATGAACAAAATGGCCATCGCACTTTCTGGAGCTGCCTGGAACCTGCTGGGGCCCTCACACACACACACTTATGAATAGTAGACATGCTAGATCACATGGTAATCAAGATCTAAAGGCTGGTGTTTGACTATACATCATTAAAATGTCACAAAGTCTCATCAGAAACATGCTAAGGTATTGCTGTCCTGATAGGTTGGCAGGGGCAGATACAATTTTTGCAAAATTCTGATTTTTGCAAAATGTTATCATTAGCAATAAATGCTGTCAGTTATTTATATTGAAATTACAAGCTCACACTGCATACCTGCAAATCAGTATCTTCCAAACATGCAAGTCTCAATTGTAATTTAATTTACCATGTGAAAGGAAGCTACAGTAAAAAAAAAAAAAAAAAAAAAAAAGATATTCAACTTTTTTCCACTCAAACACCTTTGTAAGTGTTTTGGGGTCAAATAACCAGCACTCTTCAATTTGCAGTGCATGTGTCACCTGCATGCTTTCTATACTCTCACAACACAGAATCACAAAACTTTGAACCCGGGGTTGAAACGTTTTCTGTCTCATCAAGGATATTCTTAAGTCAAACTATGTTTATGCCTGGCAAGTACACAGAGATAAAAAACATAGAGCCTGAGTTGTTGGTGTTCTATTCAGGAAGCTGTTTCCTGTACCAATGAGTTCAAAGCTAGTCCTCATTTTCTCTTCAATTAGATGAAGTATATGGTTTTATGTTGAGGCCTTTAATCCACTTAGACATGAGTTTTGTGCAAGGTGATGAATATGGCTCTCTTTGCATTCTTCTACATGCAGACATCAGTTAGAGCAGCACCATTTGTGGAAGATGCTTTCTTTATTTTCCATTGTATGGTTTTGACTTCTTTGTCAAAAATAAAGTATCCGTATGTGTGTGGATTTATTTATGGGTTTTCAATTTGATTCCATTGATCAGCCTGTCTGTTTTTATGCCAATACCATGCAGGTTTTATCATTATTGCTCTGTAGTACAGCTTGAAATCAGGGATGGAGATACCTCCAGAAGTTCTTTTATTATGCAGAATTATTTTAGTTATCTTGTTTTTTTTGTTTTTTTGTTTTATTTTGGTTTTTTTGGTTTTTTGTTTTTTGTTTTTTTATTTTTCCACATGAAATTGAGAATTGCTCTTTCCATGTCTGTAAATAATGGTGTTGGAATTTTGATAGTAATTGCATTGAATCTGTAGGTTGTACTTGGTAAGAGAGCCATTTTCACTGTTAATCCTACTGATCCATGAGCATGGAAGAACTTATATTTCCTTCAATTTCTTTCTTCAGAGACTGGAAATTCTTGCCATACAGGTCTTTCACTTGCTTGGTTAGAGTCACACAAAGATATTTTATATTATTTGTGGCTATTGTGAAGGGTGTTGTTTCCCTAGTTTCTTTCTCAGCCCATTTATTGTTTGTACAAAAGAGGGCTACTGATTTTTCTGAGTTGATTTTGTATCCAGCTACTTTGCTGAAGGTATTTATCAGCTGTAGCAGCTCAGGAACTAAAAATAACAATTAATAAAAGAGACATCATGAAATTGAAAAGCTTCTGTAAGGCAAAGAACATCGTCAATAAGATAAAACTGGAGCCCACAAAATGGGAAAAGACCTTTACTAACCCTACATCCCACAGGGGGCTAATATCCAAAATATACAAATAACTCAAGAAATTAAATGCTAACCACCCAAGTAGCACAATTAAAAAATGAGTACAGAGCTAAACAGAGAATTCCCAGCAAAGGAACCTCTAATGGCCAAGAAACATGTAAAGAAATGTTCAATGTTGTTTGTAATCATCAGGAAAATGCAAATTCAAATGACCCAAGATTCCATCTTATACCCACCAGAGTAGCTAAGGCCCAAAACTCAAGTGACAGCACATGCTGGCAAGGATGATGTCTTAGTCAGGGTTTCTATTCCTACACAAACATCATGACCAAGAAGCAAGTTGGGGAGGAAAGGGTTTATTTAGCTTACTTCCACATGGCTGTTCATCACAAAGGAAGTCAGGACTGGAACTCAAGCAGGTCAGGAAGCAGGAGCTGATGCAGAGGCCATGGAGGGATGTTTCTTATTGGCTTGCTTCCCCTGGCTTGCTCAGCCTGCTCTCTTATAGAACCCAAGACTTCCAGCCCAGAGATGGCACCACCCACAAGGGGCCCTACCCCCTTGATCACTAATTGAGAAAATGCCCCACAGCTGGGTCTCATGGAGGCACTTCCCCAACTGAAGCTCCCTTCTCTGTGAAAACTCCAGCCTGTGTCAAGTTGACACACAAAAACAGCCAGTACAGATGAGACGCAAGAGAAATATTTCTCCATTACTGGTGGAAAAGCAAACTCGTACAACCACTTTGGAGATCAATCTGATGGTTTCTCAGAAAACTAGAAATAATTCTACCACAAGATCTAATTATACCACTCCTGGGCATATACCCAAAAGATGCCCTACTGTACCAAAAGGACACTTGCTCAACTATGTTCATAGCAGCTTTATTTGTAACAGCTGGAAACTGGAAACAATCCAGATGTCCCTCAACTAAAGAATGGAAAAAGAAAATGTGCGTTTACACAATGGAATACTACTCAGCTATTAAAAACATGGACATCATGAAATTTGCAGGCAAATAGATGGAACTAGAAAATATCATCCTGATTTAGGTAGTCCAGACCCAGAAAGACACATATGGTACGTACTCACTTATAAGTAGATATTAGCCATTATTTACAAAATAACTATGCTACAATACACAGACCCAAAGAAGCTAAGCAACACAGAGAGCCAAAAGGAGAATGCTTGAATCTCACTCAGAAGAAGAAATAAAATAGAAATCAGAGGTAGAGAGAGAGAGGGAACTGCATGGGAGAGGAGGTGGAGAGGGGAATAGGGGTAGGGATCAGGTATAGGGGCAGTGGGGGGAGATAGAGGGCTGGGAGAGATAAGGAAAATTGGTGGGCACCCATCTCTGGGACAACCCAGAGACCTGGGAGGATATAGAGTAACCATAGCTGAGACCCCTGGCAGCAAGGGATATGGAGCCTGAAATACCCACCTCCTATAGCCAAGGAGGGAGAGTGACACCAACTCACCCACAAAATCTTTGACTCAAAATGTGTTCTGCCTACAAGATGTGCAGACATAAAGATGGAGCAGAGATTGAGAGACTGGCCAACCAATGACTGCCCAAATCTGGGACCGACCCCGTGGGAGAGATCTAATCCAACAATATTAATGACACTCTACAATGCTTGCAGACAAAAGTCGAGCATAACTGTCATCTGAGAGGTATCAGGTAGAGCTCAGGGAGTCTTCTGGAAGAACTGGGAGAAGGATTGAGGGAGCTAGAAGGGTCAACGACACCATGAGAAGACCTACAGAACCAAATAACCTGAGCCAAGGGAGTTAGTTCACAGAGACCAAACCACCAACCAAAGACCATGCATGAACATATGAAGCAGATGTGCTGCTTGGTTTTCATTTTGGTCCCCCAACAATTAGAGTGGAGACTATCTCTGACTCAGACTATGTTGCCAGCCTTTTGATCCCTTTGTCCTATGTGGACTATCTTGCCTGGCCTCAGTGGGATAGGATATACTTAGTCCTGGTGAGACTTGGTGTGCCAGGGAGGATTGGTATTGGGCAAGGGCTCTCCTTCTCTAAGAAGGGGAGAAGGAAATGGGAGAAGGAAGGTGGGAGGGTGTAACTGAAAGTAGAGGTGGGAGAGGGCATGTGATGGGGATACAAAGTGAATAAATAGATTAATTAATGAAGAACAAATCAAACGAAAAAACAAGCAAGCAAACAAAAATAATGATTATTTTTAGTATCATAGTTCCAAAAAATAGAAACACCAGAAGTTATTCCAGTACCACCAATATGTATCAAGTTTTTACAATGTATATAATACCTTAAGACTATCAGGAAGATGTCTTCTTTTCTGTAGACTTGTCCACAGACCACTACAAAGGGTTCTCAGAGACTTCTGAGACTTGATTTTGAGAGTCCCAATAGAGTCATGACCATTAAAATTTACTGCTAGGCCATTTCCTGACTCCAATCCATTTACTTTACAGCTTCTAGAAGAAAATGCCACCAGATTCACCTACAAAAGCTAAGGGTCAGATTTTTAACCCTCACACCCCCAGAAAAGATCTCTTTAGTCTTTCCCCTTGACAGCAAAGATGAGCCACACCTTCCGTTAGCATCGCCCCTAGCACAGTCTGCCCACCTTTCATGCTCGGCTTTCCCATCCAGTCACTCAGGCTCCATTGTCTATTGCAGAGAACTTGGTTCTCCCAATGCACCATTGTGACTGCAATTCCCTCTGCCAGGATGCACCTGAATATGCCCACTCTGCTTACAGCAGAGAAGCAGAGGCTTCACATGAGAACGACCTACTCCCAAGCTCCTCTCCCTGACAGTTTATTACATCCACGAACAAACTCTTCCAGAACTCCCCAGGCAACACTCAGCTGAGACCAAATGAATCTACCTAATGGGCATCTGCCTTCAGGAAAGCCTTCTGGAAGACTCCAGAAGCACAGGAGTGCTCCTTTCTTCGAAACCTGCTCTCCACGGCTCTCACTTCTCCTGCACCTCCGTCTTATTTCTGCTGTCTGCTCTTGCGCTTTCCCTCCAAGTAGCTGCAAAGTCCGTGAGCACCACCTTGACTTGCCCTTCACCCTCCATTTGCTGCGTACAGGAGTACTTAGTACTAAGTAGCTAGGCTACAGATTCAACACAAGCCTTTCATTTTTCAGTTGTGGCAGAATATCTCATTAATGTTAACATTTTAAGATTTAGTTGCAATTTGATATGTATGTGAGTGCCTACAGCTATGTATACCTTCCATCTGGGTACCTAGTACTCACAGAGGCCAAAAGAGGGTATCAGATGCCCTGAAACTAGACTTACAGATAGTTGTAGACTACCTGTCTTCTTCAGGAGCAACAAGTACTTTTAACCACTGAGCCATCTATCTTTCTGACTCAGATGTTAATATTTTAAACCATACAACTCAGTGACCCCTAAGTGCATCTGTCCTGTTGTAGAAACATCAATACTATCTAGTGCCAGGGTTTTTCCACCCTAAGTGGAACTCTTATACCAGTTAGACAACCAACCCCCTGTCTATCTCTGTGCATTTAACTATTCTGGGTACTTCATATATGTAGAATAACTTTCTATGTCTGGTTGTGGTCACTGTTTTCAGGGCTCATCCAAGTTGCAATATGTATTATTACATCATTCCATTTTTGCATACATTATGGATCTAGAAGTGGAGCCAAGCCCTGTGTAGCCTCGTGCATCTGCTAGCCAACAGCTTAAGTTATATACACAAACGGAGAGCTTAATTCTATTCCCACCTACAATCAAAGCCTCAATATTCTACTAAATAGAAACATTACTCATCTATTTATCCTTTTTAAAATAAATTATTATTTTGTTCTTACTGTCCATCTTATAACTATAACCAGTCTCTAAAAAAGAAAGCACCTATTGTCCAACCCACTTCACAAAGAAAATGTGCTACATGACCCAAATGAGATGAGAAAGCTTAGCTATACAAATGTCAAATATCACACTGTACCTGGCATTGCAAAGGAACCCAGGCTTCAATTCAGTCTGTAACGGCTAAGGCAATAATAAGCCTACTCCTTAGACCAATTAAATGATTTCCATTTATATTCTTAAGACACCAAAGAGAACAAATGAAATCAAAACAGTTTATTGTGCAGTCAGTATTCTATAATGCTTGCTTTAAAAACACAAATTTGTTCCAATGGAATTGACACAAAAGGAAATGATTTGTGCATAACACAAATTTCTGTTTAATTAGCATGGCTTCCTCGGGGTGGGCGAACACTAAAAATGCACACTCAGCTGAATCAAGCCTTGAAGAAATTCACAAAACACACCTGCAAACACTTCAAAGCACTAACTGACACCTCTGTTCACTGCCTGTACTACAAGCCACACTAATACATGGTTTTCACAACTCTCCTCAGAGTACCTATGTATTTACTGTAGTATCCATATGTACTTCTTGGCCACTTAATGTGTGTAAAATCATGCCATTATTTTTACTAGGTTCCTGTGATTTTGTCTGTAATGTATTGCTAAGTTCTTGAATGCGAATCTCTCTCTCCATTTTCTTCTGAGACACTGTATTCTTGTACAGCACAGTGAGTGTAAGAAATGCAGAAGCCATGTTTCAGCAAAACCGACTCGGCACTTGTTTTAAAAATAGAAGCTGAAGCTGAAGCCCACACTTTAAGCTCCAGATCTGCTTTATGTTGGGTCAGTCTTAGGCATCCAAAGACAGCATTGCCCTTTTTATACCTCTCACCCTTCAACTCCATTAAAACTTTTCTTCCTTGCTATTGCATGAGGAAATTCAAAGTGCTTACCAAGGCCTTCCCACTGTCTACCAAATCTCTGATCTGCTCAAAGATCCACCAACTTATAACACAATAGAACCACTGAAACCAGACAGAAGGAATCACTTCTCTAAAAATCCCTAGGGCTTACCTAGGTCATATTCAGCTTCCTCTTCTCGACATTTTTAGAGAACTTATAGGAAGCATTAAATAATTCTTTGTCACACTTAATTGGACCACTTCAAATGATAGTCAGTCAAAGAGGGGCAAGATGATTAAAGTAAAAAGGAGAGGTTTCAGATTGATCTATGAAGATGATATACACTGTGGTCAAATATACCACCAGAATAGAACTCATACTCCCTAAGCCACCTACTGACAAGTATCCATAGGTAAAATTGCCCCTAAGACTTCTCTAATTACTGAAGACCCCTTTCATAAATTGTTACCCCAATGTCATGCATAATTCTAACACCATCTCCCTTTGAACACCTAAAATATCCACCCAGGCACAACAGCAACCCATGAATAAAGCAGCCATATTCACCATGACAAGAAGAGAAGAAAGGAAAAGTAGCTGTCATCTCAGCCTCCAGCAACCCTGCCCCCACATCCCAAATTCTCCATCACTTCTATACAGAGCACCAGCCCAGGTTCTACAAATACACAGAACACTTACACAATTTTCATAGCTCTCCCTAGAAATCTGAACATTTGGTTGCTTACAAATAGGTATTAGCATCTTTCTGTCTCCCCTAATGTGAAAAGGGGAGAGGAGACCAGAGTTACTCACTTTAGCTTCGTTTCCAACTACTATTGGTGGTGAAATCACCCTTAAGACAATACTCAAGTAATTATGGAATTCTACAAAGGAGCTAAATGAAGCAGGAGAGATATGACATTTTGGAGAGAAGAAAAATAGAATCCACCAATCTGCAAGAAGTAGAAGGCAAAGAAGAAATACATGGATAGAGAAAAGAGGAAGGAGAGAAAAAGGGAATTTGATTAACTATAGATTTTTGAAGCTGGCTAGACACTTGCATCCACCTGATCCTAGCCCCTGTTGCCACTGTCTTAATAAGATCCTAGGATGCTTTTAGGCACTACAGTTCTAGTAGTGGCCAAAGGCCTCAGACACATTAAAGATTGTCCAAGAACCTGACATTTATCAGACCATATGATACAGCAACCCAGGCATGCAATCCAAGCAACTGTATCCTGGATGCACTTGGGAAATATCTCTTCATAGTGAAACAGAAAAGGGTCATAAGCAAATCTCAGTCTGAAGGTTAGATATCATGAAGTCTCAATCCAGACAAATCCCTCTGTGGCCTTGAGAATGTCCCTGATATTTCTGTGCATCCATTTCCTTATCTATAAAAGGACCCCCGTCATGACAATACAAATTTCATGGAGCTCTTACCAGGATATCAAAGGTCAGCTTAGTGCTGACAAGTTACTAGGTTAAGCACTTTTAGTAGTGCTATCTAGGCCTTGCTATAAAGCCTTTTGTACAAATATTACAATAATTACAAGCTAGAGCAGGAGTTATAATAAATAAAATTTGACTGTATAGATTGTGTAAGAGATCTCATGTCATCTGTTGGAGTATAGGGGAAAACTATTAGATGGTGATATTTTAAATTTAGGTTGTAATATCACAAAAGAGAATCTAGAACACAAATTTCATAAAACATTAGTGAGGCTTAAATTCTGCCTGTATTAGTAATATAAATAAAAGAAAAAGGATGCTTTTACTGTTTAAATGCTCAAGAGAGGACACCAGTGTCCTGACATTTACTAGTCACATTAGAACTAAAGGTACACATGTAGAAAGAACATGTCCTGTGGTCCATACAAATTAAATAACCCTGACACATCAACTAACTATTCAGACTCATGACACAGACAGTTCAAACTTCTTCAAAGGCACATTATACATATATGAATGTCTTAGTCAGGGTTTTTATTCCTGCACAAACATCATGACCAAGAAGCAAGTTGGGGAGGAAAGGGTTTATTTAGCTTACTTCCACATGGCTATTCATCACAAAGGAAGTCAGGACTGGAACTCAAGCAGGTCAGGAAGCAGGAGCTGATGAAGAGGCCATGGAGGGATGTTTCTTACTGGCTTGCTTCCCCTGGCTTTCTCAGCCTGCTCTCTTATAAAACTCAAGACTACCAGCCCAGGGATGGCACCACCCACAAGGGGCCCTACCCCCTTGATCACTAATTGAGAAAATGCCCCACAGCTGGGTCTCATGGAAGCACTTCCCCAACTGAAGCTCCCTTCTCTGTGATAACTGCAGCCTGTGTCAAGTTGACACACAAAGCTAACCAGTACAATGAATAAATCCAGTTAGTATCAGCTATCAAGGAAATTCAATGAGGCATGAAGTCATTCAATAACTAACAGTATTAGACAGTAGCTCTCACATATTGAGCATTACTATATGTCAAACATATTGCAATGTATTTTTATATGTTAATTCTCACAACAAAATTGTGAAATTAAACAAAAACCTTTCAACATATCTGAAGAAAATAGACCTGAACATAGTCCGCCTGAGGTCATCTCATGCCCTTTTCATTTTAAAACGCATTTATTCATTGTAGGTGTTAATTTCTCCATGCATAGGATCTCAGGTCCAAGTTATCTTCTTGCTTCTAAGAACAGCAGAGAATACCCCCCGACCCCTGTCACCAGATATCATTATTTCACTGAGATGTTTGGTTGACCTTAGGTCCCCAGTGCTTCTCAAGGAGATCTTCATTTGTTCTCTCTGAACAAACACCCAGCACAGCTTCCAACAAACCCCCAGGAGCAAAGTGACTTCTGTTTTCTGTCCACTTAGGCCAGTGAAGTTAGCGACCTTTTGGTTCTAACTTAGGTCTTGAACTTGCAAAACCCTTCATTCCAGATTTCCCACCTCTACCATTCACCCCCTCATCCAGAGACTTCCCATCCACTCTAATACGAAAGCAATACACAGAAGTGCATGCACCAGCAGAGACAACTCTGAGAGGATTCCCTCAGATACACAGCCAAACACAGGTGCTTTGAGTCCTTCTTCTCTTTGGTTTCCCCTCATTTCAGTCATATTTGGAGCTGAGGTGGTCTGAATGAAAAGAGCCCTAATAGAGAATGTCACTATTAGGAGGTGTGGCCTTATAAGAGTAGATGTGGCTTGCTGGAAGAAATGTGTCCCTGGGGGTGGGCTTTGAAGTTTCTTTTTTTTTTTTTTAATTTTATTTTTTATTGGATTTTTTAAATTTACATTTCAAATGTTATCCCCTTTCCGAGTTTCCCTCCTTCCTAGAAACACTCTATCACATTCTCCCTCCCCCTGTCTCAATGAGGGTGTTCCTCCACCCACCCATCCACTCCCATCTCCCTGCCCTCGATTCCTCTACACTGGGGCATCTGTCAAGCCTTCATAGAACCAAGGACCTCTCCTTCATTGTTGCATGACAAGGCCATCCTCTACTACATATGCAACTGGAGCCATGTGTACTCCTTTGTTGATTACTTAGTCCCTGGGAGTGCTGGGGGGTCTGGTTGGTTGATATTGTTGTTCTTCCCATGGGGTTCCAAACCCCTTCAACTCCTCAGTCCCTTCTCTAACTCCTCTATTAAGGACCCCTCGCTCAGTCTAATGGCTGGCTGCTAACATCCACATCGGTATTTGTAAGGCTCTGGCAGGGCCTCTCAGGAGACAGCTATATCAGGCTCCTTTCAGCATGCACTTCCTGGCATCCACAATAGTGTCTGGGTTTGGTAACTGTATATGGGATGAACTCCCAGGTGGGACAGTCTCTGGGTGGCCTTGCCTTCAGTCTCTGCTCTATACTTTCTCTCCATATTTGCTCCTGTCAGTATTTTGTTCTTCTAAGAAGGACCAAAGCACCAACACATTGGTCTTCCTTCTTACTGAGCTTCATGTGGTCTGTGAATTGTATCCTGTGGTACATTTACACAATGGAGTACTACTCAGATGAATTCATGAAGTTCTTAGGCAAATGGATAGAACTAGAAAATATCATCCTGAGTGAGGGCACCCAATTGCAAAACAAAGCACATGGTATGCACTCACTGATAAGTGGATATTAGCCCCAAAGCTCCAAATAACCAGGGCTTTGAGGTTTCAGATGTCTAAACCAGGTCTGGTGTCTAGCTCTCTTCTTGTCGCCTACCAATCTAGATGTAGAACTCTCAGCTACCTCTTTGGCAGCATGTTGGCCTTCATGCAACCATGATTCCCACCATGACAACAATGAACTGAACCTCTGAACTGTAAACCAATCCTAATTAAATGTTTCCTTATAAGAGTTGCCAAAGTCATAGCGTCTCTTCACAGCAAGAGAAACCCTAAGTAAGACAGGAGCCCTCTCTTGTAATAAGGCTGCTTATACCAAGAGACCTTTCTTCTACAAAATTCCAGTTAGTCTCTATTTCCCATACACTAATGGTCTCTTCTTTTTGAATATAATAAAAAGGCTCTAGAAAGTTCTCACAACTAAACTTGGATCAGCTTCTGCATCTGCTCCTGGTTATATCTCACCTACATTTACTTCTGGGAATAAAAAAAAAAAAAACAATATTAACTTATATTTCCCACGTTTAATTTTCCCTTTGAATTCTACTTTATCTAAAACTAATATCATATTTGATTCTCACCAATTTGTATTTTTAATCTTAATTTTAAAAGACCACTATGCTGTTTAATTGCAGTAAAAAAAAAAAAAGTGTATAATCTTGGCCTTTTATAAATGTATAGCTTAGCAGCTATCCATGGTGATGTGAAAGAGATCTCCAGAATGTTGCCAGCTCACAAGGCCAGAAGTCAGACCCTCAGAGGAGCCCTTTCCCCTCCTGAGCCTCTGCTAAGCCAAATCCCTCCCTGTTTCGGCCAATCCAGCTACTCAGGTATGATGATTTCAAGACTGCCTCTTAAGACCAATTTACTTGGATTTGTTTTATTAGATGAGGTCTCACATAACCCAGGCTAGCCTGAAGCTCTCTGTGTAACAGAGAATAACCTTGAACTCCGAATTCCCCTGATTCCACTTCCAAATGCTGGGATTACAGGTATATGCCACCACATTCTACTTTATTCTTGTCCTTTTCTCTTCTTTACAGGGTGTGTGTATGTGTGCGTGCGTGTGTGTGTGTGTGTGTGTGTGTGTGTGTGTGTGTGTGGTTGTGTGAGAGAGAGAGATCTACTTCATTAAAGGGTAAACTTCTGTTTACTTTTATCTATTTCAGGGGTATAAAATTTGAAATGCTTTTATTGGTGACCACTTTTTTAGTTATAAAGCTCTATTTCTCTGATTATGAAGTAAAGAACAAGGTAACTTAATGCTTCCATGTGCAGAGATAAGGTTTACAGCACCTGTCACAAAGAGGGACTGGGAAAAAGGACTGATGGTGTTTGGGCTCAAAATCAAAACAAGAGTAATATTAGCTAATCCCCATTCCCATCAGGCACTTCTGTAATTCAAAGCACACTGTCTAGGGTCTAGGGGTCCATTTGGGAAACCTCTTCCTACCACATGAAAAGAAAAGAATTTTCTAAATGGTGCCATGAAGCATGTCAAATAGTTGCTCAATAGGTTTTTCACTACCCATCTATGGATTACCTATAGTGAATATTATATTCTGGACCCTATATGTCCTCCATCTCCTCTACTACATCAGGAGTAGAGGTTTCAGTTAGAAACCAAGACAGAGAACAAATATAAGTAAGTGTAATGGCTATACCTGGTTGTCAACTTGTCTCTATCTGGAATGAACTACAATCCAGAACTTGAGGGCTCAACTGTGATCCAGATCTTGAGGCTGAAAGACACAAGTTTCTGACCTGGATCTTGGCATGGAGATCTTGAGCCATAGTGGCCATGAAAAGCTTTGGTCCAGCCAAGGTAGTACATGCCTTTAATCCCAGGAGACGAAGGCAAGAAGATCGAGTTTAAAGTCAGCCTCTGACACACCTTTAATCTGGGCCAGACCTTCTGCTCGAGATCTACACTTGGACATTGGAAGAAGGAAGGTTTGTTCTTCTTGACCTGGTTGCATTTACTTGACAGCACTCTGTTGAAATCTACTTCTACAGAAGATCAGCTTAAACAGCTAGCCTTGTAGGACTGAGAAACTACTAGATTCTTGGACTTCCCATTCAGAGCTGACCGTTGTTGGGGAGTTGAACGATAGACTAAGTCATCATAACAAATTCCCTTACTATATAGAGACTATCCAGAAGTTCTGCGACTCGAGAGAACCCTGACTAATACAGTAAGGAAAGCTTAAAAAACAAAACAAAACAAAACAAAACAAGACAAACAACTTAGTATGAACTAAATCTTGACAGAGGGATGCTAGATGGAAGATGTCTAGAGAGATAAGATAAGGGTTATCTATCTTACATGGCTCCTCCACTACTCTGCCCTGCTACTAACTATAATCTGAAGGTTATTGTGACAGCGAAATGCTGTTTTCTAATTATGGGGAGATTATGTTAAGTGACATCATAAACCAACACTTTGGGGGGAGAATGGGAACTCAGAGATTATTCCTCAGAAACTGAGCACTGGTGTTTCTTGAGACAAAGTCTCATACTGGACCTGAGCTTCACCAAGCAGGCTAGGATGTAAACAATTAACCCTCCGGGAGCCTTCTGTTTCTAAATATGGAACAGGGGGATTACTAGTAAACACCCCCATGGCTGACTTTTCCATGGGAGCTGAAGATTTTAGTCAGGTCCTCCGGCTTACAAACTGAGCCTCCCGACCCCTGTAACTTATTATTACATAGAGGAATAAATATAATAGATGAAAAAATATTTAACATGGATTTAATATAAATCTTATTTTTAATCTTAATTTTGAGAAGATCACTATATGGTTCTTTATTACTCCCTCACCATGCAAATGATTTTAAAATGGAAAAACTGGTAAAAATGTCTTTTTTAATTTAAAAAAAGTACACCCATTAAAAGAACATATTTACCAATACATTTTATATATAATTTGGTCTCTGTTTTCTCAACAACCTTCCTAACTGTAATTTCCTTCATGTTTTTTTTTTCCATGTCAACATTGTTTATTCCCACAGACTCATATATTACATTTGAAGGAGGAGCTGGAAAGCGAAAGGACCATTAGAGCCAAGGTGGAGAGAGAGAGAGGTGACCTCGCCCAAGAAGTAGAAGATTTGAGCGAGAGGCTGGAAGAGGCAGGGGGGACCAGTTTGGCTCAGATGGAGATAACGAAGCAACGGGAAGCAAGATTTCAGAAGCTTCGCAATGACGTGGAAGAGACCACACGACACTTTGAGGCAACCTCTGCTTCTTTGAAAAAGAGACATGCAGAAAACCTGGCTGAGCTCGAGGGCCAGGTAGAACATTTGCAGCAGGTCCGGCAGGTGCTAGAACAAGACAAGAGTGTCCTTCATGTTTTATACATGGGCTGTTCATGAATTAGTGTGCTGACAACTGAGACAAAACATAGAATAGACCCAAGTAAGACATTCATATCAAAACGAAGTATGCATTTCTAAACACCGAAGACCTTCTCAGAAGGAAGATCTGCATGGGAGTGGTCTCAAAAATGGCTCCAAATCACTGAGTTAACACATGTCTCGCTAGGAAAACAACCAACATGAAAGTCCACAGCTTATCCCAATCTGAAATTACAAACAATGCAGAATTAAATGCTTTAACAGTAATGTCTCCAGGGAAGGGACATACATGTCAGTTCAATTCAGGTAACTGAAATATCGGCTACTTCCTATGATATCTTCATGTTTGAAATTATAGTTGATGGAGAAAATCATATGCTTTAGAGACAGTTCTCTCCCCCACCAGGATGATTCAAAAACCAGCATCATCGAGCCATTTATGGTAATTATCCTGCCTCTCGGAAATCCAACCAGCTATTTAGAAAAAATACCAATGTAGTCAGTCTTGCCTTCTGAAACACAAGGTCATTTTGTTTGAGTGGTTATTTCCACAAAGGCCTCTAGAGAGAGCTTTGTTGCAGGTCCTTGCAGGGTGGCCCCCAGGGCATGCAGCAAAGATAGCCAGGGTACCTAGCATAGAGCCATCGGCATCAAATCTGTACCTCACGGGCAACTTCATTCTGAGACAATCTATACACGAAGGAAGAGGCATACACTGAGGGATGGCTGAACAGGACTGTCGAGGTTAGAATTCTAGTGCCTCCACGAAGGTAATCACCTCTCTGAGCTTTGACTGCCATTCTCTGACACAGTAGGCACTACAGGAGGAGTTAAGCAGACCCCTGTGAGGCTCCCGTGGTCTGCAGAGTTCACACCTATTGAGCATGGCTCCGTACTTAGGATGCTCTCAGTCAGGGTCAGCCTCACCACCGCGGTTCTTATAGAATTATCAATTTTCTCTCTTCTGAGAAATGGATGGAAGTATGAGATGTGTCCAATCCACAGCAAAACTTATTTAAAATTATAATTGTGATTTTTCAAGACAGGCAAGCTCTAAGTTCTATGCATAACCCAAGATATGTTACTTATATTACCCAATCTCAAAGAAGTCCAGAGAATTAAGCATTTTCCTCTCTATATTAGAGACAAACAAATCCCAAAGAAATACCCACAGCTAAGATGGCTAGTTTCTATTCACTTCCAATTTCCTACCTTACCCCACGGTGCTGTCCTAGTGTCTGATCTTAGCATTCTCCCACTAAATATCTGGTAATAGAGATACTCCAAGAGGCAGGAGAGAAGTCTTGGTGCTTAAGGGTATTGTGTGCTCCTAAAGAGGATCCACTCTTAGTCCTAGCAGCTTACACTACAGCCTGTAACTCCAGTCCCAGGGGGATCCAACACCTCTGTCCCCCATGGTGACGCACACTCATGTGCACATATTTACACAGATACACACACACACACACACACATACACACACACACACATGAACATACACATAAAATAAAAATTAAATCTCTGAAAAATAAATACTGTACAATAACAACAAAATAACCTTGGCTTTACCCCACCAACGATTATGTATGTAGTATGTCTTCGTATAGAAAGCCCAAGCTTATAGTCATCTATTTAAAGCATCATTGTTAGACAAACACCACAGCATACATATAATTAAAAAAAAAAAAAAAACTCCCTTGCTACCTCTAGGCAATGGAGTAGTCCAGCACTACCCTTCCTTCATCCTAGAAGAGTCTCAGTACCGCACCCAGATGGACCCTCTCAGCAGTATCAAATACTGGTACCTTAACCACTCATCTCTCTCATACATTACTAGTAAAAGAGTGAAATGCAAAATCACTATAGAAAATAGTGTGGCAGCTTCCTATAACACTGAATGTATACTTTTGACCTAGAAATATAGTTGTAAGCATTTCTCTCAGAGAATTAAAATATATATGCAAAAAAACTCTGCATCCAAAAGTCTGTAACACTTTTACTTGTAACAACTCCAAAGTACAAACAATCCAAACGTTTTTGAGTAAGGAAAAGGTTAACCAAACTTTGCTATACTTACAGTATACAATACTCAGCATACAAAGGATTGAATTAACATCAGTGCCTTGAATTCAAGGCACTATAGTTACTAGAGGGTTGGGGCTACAGGCTATAGGTAGTATAGTCCATTTTCATAAAAGTCATAAGATGACTCAATTACAGAAATGGAGAATGGCCAATTTTCATTAGGAGTCAAGAACCAATAGAGAGGCAAGGCAGCCTCGGAGTGGTAGTGCAAGGGATGTCTTCTGTGGTACTTGTAACAATTCCATCTTCTCATTATTGTGATGCTTACAGGAACCTATGCACGGGATGCAGTATTCGTAGAAACGGACAAGAATGGAACAAGTCGTCCGCTTTAACGATAATGTACCAATGCTGATGTCCTGGTTTGATATTCTACTACAATTACAAGATATCCCCACCAAGAGAGCTGGCCAAAGGACACATGAAACTCTTGATGGCTAAGGAATCCCCTATCTGTGTATAATTATGCCAAAGGAAAGGAAGAGTGGGAGGGGAAACAAAGGGTAAAGGGGGAGGGGGTTCACATGCCGCATTTTAGCTCTATTAGTAGAAAAACCACAAACTACAGGAACAGGTTCTGCCTTTGATGAGACTGGGATTTCCACTAGTTTATTCATGCTACAAACAGGGGATAACCCATGCTACAGACGTGAAAAATGAGCAAAGCCAAAGGCATTCACATACCCATATGCCCAGGCTTTCAGGAAAGCCATTCTCCAGCGTCAAGTCCTTGGACTCTTTATCCAACGTAAGAGGACTATGAACATACCCACACTTCAAAGCTCTTAATTCTCCCCGGAAAGGTCAGGAGAGGCTTTATCCACCAAGGGAAATTTGAGTGGAGTTTGAAGACAGAGTAAGAGGTCACCTGGCACAGCTAGGAAGTGTGAGCCAGCCAGGAAACCAGAGGAATGGATAGCACCCTGGCTCAGACTGCTCTACGGGCTGAGCAGGGAGTGTGGAGACAATATAACATATCTAAGGGTGGTGAGACTCGGAAAGAAGAAAGGTCTTGACGGTCTCTAGAGCTTGCTGTTGGAGATGAGGCTTAAAGCTGAAGCAAAGCACACCCGGGCTCCCTCCACAGATGACAGAAATTCTTAGCATCTCTATATTTTAGGATACCTCCATTATTTCTCTTCCTCACAGCAATGAATTTCGGTTGTTAACAGAAACATAATGGTTCTACCATGAACAAACAATATAGTGTGGTGTTTTGTATTTCTGCCTCAGCAAAACTGGTAGATTCTTTGGAAAAGTAGAACTAATGAAGTGATGAATTACGTCAGTACCCTAAGAAATACAGAAAAGCTAGCACAATCTCATTAACCATATTCCCCAATCATATCTGTTTTTGAGTCAATCTGCCCTTTCTCGAAGCTAATCTGTAATCACAAAATAAATTTAAACCACGTTTTTAATGTGGTGAGTATGAAAACCAGTTAAATGTTCAGGGTGTGTGTAAAAATACGTGTCCTACCAAAAGGAACCAATAATTCTTGATTTAAATTTAACAGCCTATTCACAGTGGCAATAAAATATTAATGGCTCTGCAAAGCTGAATTTACCCAAGCAGTAACTCACAGTATCTGAAATACAGTCTTTATTTTATGTCGAGTCGTTACATCAGTAAAAGTTACCAAAAAATAAATCTATTTGACTTCCAGCATTTTATACAATAAATTGAGCCATTTCTCCCAGTGTCAAGTTAGCTTTGAAATACATGGGCTTATAATAGTGAAAACCCACACAATATCAAGGAAATGGCAAGCCATCTGCCATAAATACGTCTCAAAACTAACAAATGTAATCCTGTCCCTTCTTGTGTTGGAGATGTCTTCTGCTCTTTGAGATAATCTAAAGCTCTTATGAGATGAATGCTGCATGCTGGACAAGATCAATTCCCTTTCAGTGTTCAAGGTTATTTTAAAATGTGCTCAAGCCCATGACGGATCAGTTTGAGGTTGCACAAACAGAACACCCAAGTATATGCAACCGAGTGATCCCCTGAATACCATGGTAGGGCAAAAGAAACCTACATCAGAGGAGTCGGAGTGTCCATTTAACAGGCTCAGGTCATTCTCCAGTTGAGTGGCTTAGTTACCCAAGGCTTTCGTAGACAAAGAAGAACTAATCCATTGTAAGTTGTGTGCTTCCTGAGCGTAGCAACAATGTTTTATTCCTCCTTAGCATCTTCAACCCCTAGCACAGTAACTCTTAATGGATGGGTTGTTTTTTTTTTTTTTTTTACTAGATAACTAATTGGCGGAATGAATGTATACATGCAAGATACAACACTAGAAATTGCTAATATACTATTAGTGACATTCATGCACTTATATTTATTGCAACATTCATTAGGTGCCTGAAATGAGCCAAGTATGATGTCAACTAACAGAAAGAAAAAAAAAAAGAAAAGAAAAGAAAAGAAAAAGAAAGAAAGGCAACATGTTATAATCCCTGCTCTTAAACATGTAACGGGGCAGCTGTAAATCCACAAGACACAAGAGAAAAGGGAGGGAAAAGAACAAAGAAGAGCTGCAGCAACCTTCAGGGTTTCAACTAATCTAGTGGCATAGGGATAAAAAGATATAAATCCCATCCCTGGAAAGAGACCAGTGTCCCTGTGGGGACAGCATCCAGGATCTGGAGGTAAAGGCCAAGGCAGACAAAAGACCCTGCATATGATCATTATCAGCATAGGCTTGAGACACTGTCAGCATCTCATTTTGGAAAGATTTATTAATATCTCTGTTGAGGGCTAAGATAAAAGAGGGAGGGGGTGGCAGTTCTCAGACCATCAGCAAAGTGGTAGGCTGCCAGCCACAGCAGCATGTGACTTTGATGGGATCTCTTAAATCCATGTAAACTGGCTCCCTATTTGGGAGCTGTAGGTCATTTTCTCTATGGTCGCTTAGTAACTACAGAGAATCCTGAAGAGGTTTCTGCTGCAGCGTTTCAAAGGCACAGATCAGCTTGAACTCAGGCCCAATACAATTACAGAAGCACAGACTACCATCCCCAAAGGCTTTCTAGGTATCATGAACAAAAGAATGGAACTTAACCGGGAAAAGCCTGGGAAATAAACAGGACATTTAGCCATCCGGGCCTTGTGGCAGCTCTCACAAAGGATGTGATGTTAAAAATAGACCCAGCAAACATTCATGCAGAGATGGTATCTGGAAACAGCACAAAGCCTGGTGACATCCCTGCCCTGAAAACACCTTACAGGAAGAAACTGACAAGAGCAGACATACATACTGCACAGAGCAAGGCAGAGACACTATGCATGAACTAGAGAGAAAAGGCCTCCATTCTAGCAATTCAGTGCTCATGCTGATAAACTAGGAGAACAGGACCCAGGCAGAAAGATCACTAAAGAACCAACAGAAGCTTCACTAGCCTTAGGGCCACTAACACATAGCTTATTCCCCCTGGAATACCTGGCCTGCAGTTCGACACACTAATCCTCCCTGCAGGATTCCCTAAGTGAGGTTCATATACTTGCCCTTCCTCGGTGGGGAGTTACTAACTTGACTCCTGAATTGTACTTGACCATAAATGGAAGCAAGAACTTAGCGATTCAGTACTCAGATACCTTAGAATATAGAGGTCCAAATTCCAGCCAGGATCATGACCGACCATTGAATTCTTTATTTCAGTCATATTTCAGAGATATTTGGCCTTGTGGCAGCCTAAATCCAAGAATTGTTGGATAAGGTAACATAGCTGCTCAGGTATTTCTGGGGGACTGAGAGACTATACATTGGTGGTGGCACTGTATGTGTCTGGGAGCCACATGGCCTCTCATAAGCTGAGGCCTTCTCTGGCATGATTCTTTTCAGGAAAATGAGAACCAGAGTACAGAACGGAGGATGCTGTCTCTCTCTGTTTCTATCCCATAAATGCATTCATAATGACCCTCCAAACAGCTCCACAAACAGTCACACAGTCCTCATCAACCTAATGAGGACGCTCTCATATTTTATATAGCTCCTTGCTTGAATAAAGTACAAGAGGGATGCTTGGGGGCCAAGGAGATGGCTTATTGTAAAACCAAACCAAACCACCCCACACACACACACACACACAAACTACTTGCCACACAAGCAAGAGAACCACAGATCAGATCCCCATGCTAAGCCGGCATGGTGGCTGATCGGTAATTCCAGCAACAGGTGTCCTCAAAACAAGCAAGTTGACATGATGAAACTGATTGGTGAACACTATGCTCAACTAAAAGACCCTACTTTAATGAGTAAGGTAGAAATTGATCAAGAAACACCGGCAACACTAACCTCCACATACATGCTCACACATACACTTACACACATGTACTCACATATAGAAACACTCACACAGCATACACACATGCCTTCATACATAAAGAAAAGAAAAATAAATAAAAGGTCATACAGTTACAAAAAAATACGATGGCGGGCTGGAGAGATGGCTCAGAGGTTAAGAGCACTGACTGCTCTTCCAGAGGTCCTGAGTTCAAATCCCAGCAACCACATGGTGGCTCACAACCATCTGTAATGGGATCTGATGCCCCCTTCTGGTGTGTCTGAAGACAGCTACAGTGTACTCATATGCATAAAAAAACTAAATAAATCTTTAAAAAAAATACGATGGCTTATGTGGAAGAGGACTGTACATGTGGTAGAAAGTTAAGCTCATCAGTGCTATTCAACCTGTGAGCCACCTACTATTAAAGCTTCTTAAAGCTCATGGAAAAAAATGTAATGACATACGATAGAATGGAACGGGAGTGGAACTGAACAGAGTAGAGTGGACCAGGGAAGACCAGAAAGGGGACACCACAGGGACTGCACATTGTCAGGAGTATCATTTGGTGAATTTGTGCCATGGCGAGAGGCCAGGATGGTGTCAAAATGACATTTTTAAGAGGCAAATGTACCTTTATTATGGTGATTTCTGCAATACACGCTGCTGCTTCAGAATTGTTTCCATTGTAATTAGACCAAGGTCTGGGGACTTGGAATTTCCAGTTAGGTGAAGACCGCCAGGAAGGAGGAAATGCATAGAATATGGGTAGACACATCTTGGTGGATTGCTGTGGTTAGGGTATGTGTTTGCTGGTTTGGAGTTTTATGTCTGTTTGTGTTGGGGGACAGGGTCTCTCTGTAGTCCTGCCTGCTCTGGAACTCAACCGACTATCCTCAAAACTGTGGCATGCATCCCGCTTCTTCTCCCAAGTGCTGAGATGACAATAAGAGTCACCACCATGCCTGGCAACCCGGCATCTTTTAAAATAGTCCACTCCATAAACATTGGAATACCACAAGATAATTTAGCCCTGTCAACAAGGTATACACGCTGCATTTTCTAACATTTTAAATAATTTTAATAACTGTAAGAGATAAAATATCTAAAATACCAGAAAGAAGTAATTTCTAAATCACACTAAATAATCAAAGAGTTTCAATATCCTCATGTGTGTTATCCTACTCAACAAGAAAATGCTCAGCCTCAATAAAGCTCACTTCATTTCCCAGAGCAGAAGTAATATGGTGATTAAATTGGTATTCATCCCTGATTGCTACAAAAATAACCTCAGTCTTAAAACACATGTACAAAACAAATAAATAAAAACATTCTTTGATTAATCAATGACGTCTTCTGTGTGTAATTTATTCTTTTTAAATCTCTGATCAGTTCAATTTTGCCTTAATTAAGAAATAATTGTTCTAATTAAGATACAGCTATTCCAATTGGGACTTTTTAAATTAATTGTTTTACAGCACTAAATTAAAAGTGGGCTGAACTTTTCAAAAGTATATGATTTGAAATTTATTAACAAAAATGTGACTGAATTGTAAGCTATTTAAAAGTAGTAAAAAACATGGGAGGAAAAGACTTCTATAAGAAATTTAAGCTTGCCTTTTTCTTAACCTATTATCAGCACTAGGATATCTACCCATCTATAAAGATATGAGCATCCCTACTGTATTTCTTTATATCTTCCTGCCATAGCATCATGCATATGGTAGGTACCAGAGATTGCATAAGACACATTCAATCTATTCAAGTGTCCAATTATAATATAATCCATTAAGTATCATTCCCTAAAGCAAATTCTTAATTACTATGTAACCTTTCTCCTTTAATCAACAGAAAGCTACCAGTTCAATATTTCAGTATCCCAGCCACTCAACTGTCACCATCCTGCAGTGGCTCAGCAGCCTGCAGATTTCAGAAGCAACAAAAGAATACCAGGAACAGAGACTCAATCATATAAACTTACCAAAAGAAAAAGCATGCCCAGAAACTATCACTATCAGTGTTCAAAGGTCAAAATAGTATTCTAGCCATTATCTTATCAAAAAAAAGTTAAACTTCTCCAAATCAGCCAAAATGTAATGAGGAAAATATGGGGTTCTTTTCTCTTTCTTTTCCCGTCATATCTAAAGGCCAATAATGTAAAAAATAATAAAGAACAGGCATCCTTGCAAACTCCCTCCCACGTTCTTCCTTATTCCAGGTCACACACCTGAAATTAAGACTCAAAGTTCTGCCCCTAAAGAAGGCTGAGCATCCAGCAACACCATAAGTGATCAGAGTTTTCTCTTGGGGCACAGATCACAGCACACATCTGAACGGGACGTCTGTGGGCTGATTTCCAAGATGCTGGCATAGATCCAACATCTACAGAACTGTTTTTACCTTCACTGTGTTTGGGAGCTCCGGTCAATAGCTTGTAAAACTTCAGAGCTCTGAAGGAATTCAGACAAAATAGAATGAAACTTCTTTTACTTTATTCCTAAAAAAATATATTTTTAACAAAAAAGAAACAGAAAATATAAAAGGCTAGCGAGGCAGAAAACTCTATTAACAGCTGGTCCTGTTTTCCCTCTGGGGTCCCAGAGACTACAGCTGTGATTTGAAGCTAGCTTGTCAACCAGTTCATCTAAAACCATGCCACAATTCCCAATAACACAGACAAGAACAATGAAGTTAGGGAGCACAAAGCAATTTTTATTGGCTCAATCCACACACTCAGAAAAAGGACAAGCAGGTTACAAACTGCTACAATCCACACTTCAATTCCCCTACAGTGAGCCTTTTGCAGCAATTGCCCTATAGCTAACTAGAAAATAGGAAGAGTCCTAGGGCAATGAAAGACTTGACAAGAGTTCAAGGTCAAGTGTTCGAAGTACCAAAATGGTTCAAGGAAAACAGTAGTCTGAAATTAAATCTACTTTATGGAACAAGGCAAGGTTTGGATTTGTTTGTTTGTTTGTTTGTTTGTTTTAAAGGTGGTCATATTTAAATTAGGCCAGTCAGGAAGAGTAGCATTTTAAAAAGTAGAGGAGGACAAACAAAAAATGAATCAAAAAATGAGCACAAGAGCTGACATTGCTCAGAAGGTTAGTGTGCATGTCAGCACTACTGGCGGCTTATATTTATGATGCCCATCATAGGACTCAATCATGGTATGGGGGAGAAAAGCAAAAAGGCAAGAAGACAGGCTGGGTGAAAAAGGAGGGAGCCCCTAAGACCAAGCCTTCTAATCTGGATTTCACCTGAGACAAAAGGAAATCTTACCAATCATGTTTTTGCAAAGGAAAAAGGAAACAGAGGAGGAAAAGTGGGAAGGTAAGGGAGAAAGAAGACAGCCAGAATCACAGGTCATCCAACATGTTGCTAAGAAAAAATTAATACTCATAACCACCAAGAATTTTAAAACTTTGTCATCAATTAAAGTGGTGTGGTATGCTATATTCAATAACAAATATTAAGATCTGGAATAATCCTATCATTTCTTTCACCTTGTACTCAGTTCAATAAATCCTTCTGTCAAACTACTTCCACAACAGGAGATACTAAGCAAGCAGATCGGTACAGGGGAGGGTACCTTTCTCAGAAGCTTGAGAAGTTGAGAGGCATCTCTCTGAGTTAAATCGCTCCTATAGCTTGGACCTTGGTTTCCAAATCTGGATGAACACCAAACATTTTGAACCTATTCTAATATATCTTCTTTGGGTTTTGCCTTCTATAAAAATTAACCGGGGGGGGGGGGGGGGGGGGACGGGAGCTCAAAATTGATTGTATGCTATATTGACAACCATTTTTTATAGAGGCAAATACAATAAGGATGCATTTTGCAACTACTCAGTGGTGTCTTTGATGTAATAAAACAGAGAAATACGATACTTCATGCGAGCTTGGCCAAATCCCCCTGCAATAATAATCTGTTGGCTAGTCTGACAAGTGTTCTCAAAGGGAGGGGCACTGAGAGCAGATCCTGGAGGCAGACCCCACCAGCCTAGCAGCAGTCTCCCTTTTACCAATTGTTGTGAATCCTGCACCAGGTAAAGTTTCTTTGCATTTCAGATCCATCATCTGAAAATGAGGTTAACAGTACCTGCCCCCTGTCTATCACATGAGACATATACATGCAGTTCTATGTTCAATATTTGACATGTAATCAATATCCCCAGGATATCCTCACAAATTAAATAATTCATTCTTCATAATCATCTTTCATATGCCATCATTTATGAACCTTTTACCCACTTCTGGATCACTTAGATTTGTCAACATATCCCTAAAAGACATTATGTCCAGAAATATGGCACTGCTACCTACATGTTTGGGATGAATCTAGTACAGAAGTGAAGTCATTTCCCTTACTTTTGAATACTGATTGTTGAACATGAATCATAGTCAAATAGGTAGAAAACAAGTAAGATAACAGACCCCAAAATAAACTAACAAAAACCAGTATTCAAGAGGCTGGGAAGATGGTCAAGAGAATTACTGTGTAATCAGAAAGAGTAGAGTTTGGATCATACCATGCATATAACAAGCAAGGCAAACCTCTAATACCTGTAACTTCAACTCCAGTGCCTTCTTCAAGCTTTCACACTCACAAGCAGGTTACACACACACACACACACACACACACACACATGTGCACACACATGTGCACACACATATACACACACAGAAATTTTAAGACAGTATTTAAAGAAAAAAGCCAAATTATATACTCATATATTATATGCAGAGACTAAGCTGAGTACCAAGATTGTAAAATATTACCCAGGAAGAAGATAAGAGTTTTCCCTGATGCCAAAGGCTCTCATATATCCAGGTTCTAGAAGAAACCACTCACACACGCTCTATGCAAGCTTAACTCTATAGACGCCGACTCCTGTGCTGTATACTAAGTGTTTGGAGCTCTCAAAACTGATGTTGAAGTCCTTTCCCCAAGAGCAATGGTATTTGAGATGAAGCCATGATGGTAGATAAGTAGGCTGAAATTGGGACAAGAGAGTAGGACCCTAATGATGGGATTGGTACCTTAGAATGATCTCTTCCCACATACAAGCACTAATAAAACCCTTAGGAACTCTCAACGAACAAGTAGCTGTCTGCAAGCTTGTCAGCAAACCCACCCAGAAACCAAATCTACAGGTTCCTTAAACTTTAACTTATAGCTTCTTAGTGGAAAACAAATGTTTGTTGTTTAAACACCTGGTCTTGTTATCACTTTAAGCAACTGATCTAGTTATTGGTATCTGTACTGGCTAGTTTTGTGTGTCAACTTGACACAGGCTGGAGTTATCACAGAGAAGTGAACTTCAGTTGGGGCAATGCCTCCATGAGATCCAGCTGTGGGGCATTTTCTCAATTAGTGATCAAAGGGGTGGTGCCATCTCTGGGCTGGAAGTCTTGAGTTCTATAAGAGATCGAGCTGAGCAAGCCAGGAGAAGCAAGCCAGCAAGGAACATCTCTCCATGGCCTCTGCATTAGCTCCTGCTTCCTGACCTGCTTGAGTTCCAGTCCTGACTTCCTCTGGTGATCAACAGCCATGTGGAAGTAAGCTGAATAAACCCTTTCCTCCCCAACTTGCTTCTTGGTCATGATGTTTGGGCAGGAATAGAAACCCTGACTAAGACAAATTGGTACCAGCATAGTTGGGTATTCCTGTGACAACCTGACCATGTTTTGGGGAGGACTGTGGAAGGACTTTGGAACTTTGAGCTAGAAGAGGCACTGTTTGTTAAGAACTCTGTGGAATGTCTGTGGGAGCTTGGAAGATCATGTTGAGAACAGTGCAGAGATGGAGGCCTGGCTTGTGAAATTTCAGAAGGAAGATTAAAGACTCTTATCAGGGCCATGTTGTTTTTACTGTGAAGATTCTGTGGTTCTGGTTAGCTGGGGCTGAAGTATCAGCTGTGATTAACAAGATACCAGAACTACTAAAGAGAGAACTTTGCATTACTGGGACTATTGATGCTGGTTAGCTGGAGCTAAGAAATTAGCGGTGATTAAGAAGAGACCAGCATCATTGAGGTGACATCTTCTGGGAAGTGTTTGCTGAGAGCACAAAGAGGTTGTGTTCCAGAGATAGCCAAGGTTGTACCTTGTGCTGCAGCAGGACTTGGTAATGTGTAAGAGTCACCCAGTTGGTACTGGTTTTGACAGCACGAAGGGGTCATGAAGAGCAGCTGAGGCTCGGCACAGTGAGATGCCATGGAAGGCCATTGGTGAAGGTGCAGCCTCAATTTGTAATTGATGACCCAGGACTGAAGGTGTCATGCAAAGGAGTTGAGGCTTGGCACCGTAAGACAGTCTATGAGAGGCTATTGGTAAAGCCTGGTTACAGCAGTGTTTTGGGAATGCCAGTACCATGCAATGACCACCAAGGACAGCAGCAGCAGTGGAGTACAGGCATCTGGATCAAAAGTCAGGAAGCAGGAAGCTCTTACAACCAACTTATGCACATTGAGAAACAGTGTGTGGACACCAAAAAGACACTGCTAATGGTATAGGCACTGGCCACCAAAACCTACGGAAAAGCTGCCCTATGCCTGTTAAGCAGAAACTATAAAAATACACACACACACACACACACACACACACACAGTTAATTTATTTGATTGTAAATACCAATCCCTAAAGCAAGGCAGTCACAAGAAAAGCAAGGTTCTAGAGCAATAATTACCAATCACAACAGCAAGTCCAATGGTGTATTATACAGCATTTTGCCAAAAGTATAATATCTAAGTCCATCCTTTGAAACTGTATGGATGGAAGTAGGGATGTGGTGCAATGATATGACTGTTGCCCAGCATGTATAAAGCCGTTGACTTCAGCCCAAAGGACTAAAAGAAAAGGTAAGACTAAACTAAAATGAGGAAGAGAATAGGAAGTGTCGCAAATTGACAAATTCAGTGGCAGCCTGATACTTCTGTAGCCACCTGTCACAGTGTTGCAAAGATTTACAGAGATAATGAGATGTTTTCTGGAAAAAAAAAAATACATATGTGTTTGTATGTATATTGCTGTGTGTGTACATCTATATAATATGTATATATGTACATATACATATGTATGTATTATGCATCTTTCTATATGTGTGTCTATGCACTTATATAAATATAAATATGAATGAGAAGACAAAAATCATTCGAATCCTGAGGAGATGGCACAGATGCCCAGGCCTCCACTGAAGAAGTGATGCTGATGCTGATGCTGATATGAGAACAGGAGGACCCAAGGGACTGTGAAAACCTCCAAGGACTTGCTAGGCTTTGGCTTACAAAGTGCAGTGTCTGTTGACAACTAGTTGCCAAACCAGCTCAATTCTATCGCTGAGGGATAAGGAAAACAGAGGCTTCCTGAGGTTGCAAAGCCAGAGCACCAGCCAAGTCAAAATAGGAAATCCTTCCAAACCCATGACCTCCGCTCCTCCCTCCCACGTCTGTGACCTATGCCAAGAATCAACACTATCGCAGCTCAAATTCCTCCTAGAAAAACTAAGACCTGATCTGCACTGTGCTAGCAAAAGACAGAAGTAAAACACGCATGCTTTATACTTTGCCCTAGAACAGGAAATTGAAGACTAGTAATGTTGGGAGTCCCCACCCCATCTGAAGCACATAACATCCACCCCATTGCTACAAAGACCAGACCACACCTGGATCCCACACAGGACTGCTGGGCCCTGTAATACTTCTAGTTTCATGTATTGAGGTAGCTCTGTACTGCTTCCACGATGGATGGTCCCACCAACGATATGCAAGAATCCTCTTTTCTCCAGAGCCTCACTGGTGCTTCTTAGTCTGTCCTTGTCACACTACTCATTCTTACTGGATGAGGTGGCGTCTCGCAATGTGGTTTACATTGCAATTTCCTGATAGTTACTGACATTCACAAACTTTCTGGATGCCCCATTTATATTGTTTTCTTGGAAAGTCTCTATCTAAACCTATCGCCTATTCTCCTTGAGCTTGTTTTGCTACTGAATTCCTTGAGTTCCTTCTAAGTTTTCATCCTTAGCCATCAGTATCAGACACAGGGTTTGCAAATCTTTTCTCCGCAGGATGCCACTCTGCTCTGTTGCTTCCTTTGCTGTACAAAAAGCTCTGCAATTTGATAAAATCCCACTGGCTTATTTTCACTTTTGATTCCTGTGCTTTGAGGATCTTAGGGAAAAAAATCCTTGCCACTCCTGTGTCCAGACCCTGTTTCCCCATATGGATTTACTTTTTGAGATTCAGCCTTGGAAGCTAAGCTGTTGAGCTGTTGATGTCAATTCTTAAGATTAATATTCTTGGATTTTTCTGGCCACTCCATTGTTTCATGGAAATAAAACACATTTGGTATTTTAGATTGCATAGAATTCTCAAAAGACACACGGAAATGAAGTTGTGAAGTTTCATTCGGACCTCTATTCCGCTCAATTTCCTAAGAAGAAATAAACACTAAGAAAAAAAGTTATATTACCTGATGCGTTTAAAAAATACAGAGGCAAACACTCGTGAGATTTTTTTTTTCCCTATTTTTCTTCTTTTGCTCTGCTTTTCTGCCTCTCTATGGCAGCACCTCACAAATCTCTGAGAAACAAAGGCGGCTTTGGAAGAATTCCTTTTAAGCCTTGTTGGCAACCTTCCAAAGCTCAGAGCCACAGGAGGCTAACGGTGGAGATGTGTTCTCACAAGCACATCTGGAACAAGAACAAGCACAGCATACACCTGTTACCTGATTAGCACAGGCTGGACAACAAGGTGAAGAAACCTAATGCCTTCCTAAATGTTCTGTCTTTCTTTAAGTCTCTATGTATCTACTTCAACTCTGAATAGCATAGCCGTGACCACATGGCCAGTATCTTTTCTACCCTCCCCTTAGCAGAAGCATCTTGTACCAGTCAACCACCAGCAGCACACTGACCTAGAGCTCAAGCAGACCCAGTCCCAGCAGTTGTATGCACAGAGCTCAATTCTCTGATCTTTGTAAAGTAAGCTCCTGTTTGAAAAATATCTTCAGTCTTACTATAATACTTTACCATAAGTAACCAAAATGAGGGAGCTCATAGGTGCCACTAGATATTTACAAGACTGTTGAAAAGGTTGCCATTTGTGATGGTTAGCTTCATTTGTCAACCCAGCTGGGATATGGCATCCAACTGTTCAAATCCGAGGCTGCTCTGGAAGTGTTTTCTAAAAGGAGCTAGCACACACAATCCATGACTTTGAACAAAAGCACTCAAACTGTACCACAGCTCACCCTCAGTGACAAGGGTCACTAAGGCAAGATTCCACTCCTTAATCATTTCATAACTTCCCGGAATAGGATCACCCAACCAGGGACCAAGTATTCAAATGCATGCACCTACAAGAGACATTTCTCTTCCAAACCACCCAAACTCCCATCTCCACTATAGAGAAGTAAGGCATGTACTGAAGCAACACTATAGAGACCCAAAGAAACCAGTATGGGAGCCAAATAGGAGAGGAGGGAAGAAGCCAGACCTGCGGTTCGTGTAGGTTCTATCTCACACAGTCTTATAGGGTACTGTTACTCTGTGCCCTAGGCTGGTGAAGGACACGACAATGAAATGATGAACAACTCTGGCAAGGTCGCAAAGCTAGAAAGTAGGGAGAGGATGATACACACCTTTGTCTAATGTCCTTTGATTGAAGAAATTGGACATCTTAATGTTGATATTCATTTGATATATTTAAATAAACCTCAACTTAAAAGTGGTCATGGGAAACTTATAGGAGAAAAGAGGATATGACACAGAAAATTAATGGCATAGTGGAAGCAGTAGCCGTGTAACAGATACAGTAATTGAAACTAACCCCAATTATAGGGCAAAATTCCTGGTTGTAGCTGGCTTGAAGTACTAATTTTAACTTAGTAAACACGTGTATAGGGATGAGTAGACACAGTGACCTAGTGATCCAAGTCCATCTTTAAGGTACTGACATAATAAGCTTTAGACTTTGAACAGAAAAAGAACTGGGACAGGAGAGCAAAAGACACGTACAACTAAGGTGCTAAGGTGTGGGCCCAGTGATCTCCTTTTTCGGTCCGCAAGATGGTCCAAAGAAGCCCTTGCTATCTGAAAGGACAACCTGGTGATTCCCAGGCACTGACTCCTGCTCCACGTTCTGCCTGGCTATCACAGATACTGACCTTCCTTGGTGCTGGGATCTGTCCTGTAATGCTTTGATTGTAATGCTCCAAGGTGACCAATAAGAACAGTGGTTCTCAAACTGTGACCCTTTAACATACTTCTTCATGTTGTGGTGACCCAAAAACCATACGATTATGTTCATTGCTACTGTAACTTTGCTACCATTGTGAAGGATAACGTAAATAGCTGATGTGCAGGATATCTGGTGTGCAACCCCCAAAAGGAGGGGAGACCCACAGGTTGAGAATCACCAGACTGGAGGTTTAAGACAATGACTAGAGAACTTTGGGTGTTTTCAGAAGGTCTGTAATAAAACAGTATAAAAGGCTGTCGGCAAGATGCATTACTTACATCTTTTGGCCTTCAGCCTTGAAGGGGAATGAAATGGATTAGTAAATATCCCAAGTGTGTTCATTAACGGTTTTTGTTGCTGTGACAAAAGCAATCTAAGGGAGAAAGAGTTTATTTTGGCGTATGGTTCTAGAGAGAAAGTCCATAGTGGTGAAGAAGAGATAGGGACAGAAGCAGGACCCTCAAAGAGCACATCTGAACAGGAATAGGGTAAGGCTACAAACTCTCCAAGCCTGTCCCCCAGTGACCTACTTCTTCAAAGAAAGCTTTACCTCCTGAAGGTCCCGTACCTCCCTGAACACCGCCAAGGACTGGGCACCAAGGGTGAAAAATACAAGAGTCTAGGGGGCACAATTCCCATTTAAAGCACAACAGCAAGATTCCAAACAGGCACCTCTAACTTCATTAGTGGGTCTATGTCAAAGGTAAGCATGTGAGCCAAAGAAAAGGAGACAAAGGTCAAGCAGGGGTGGCAGGGTTTCATCTGGCTTTTAGTTACATTGGCCCCAAGTTCAAAGCCAGTGCTTTTAGTAAAAGCCAATTATAAAAACCTCTCCCTTCTGTCTTTCAATTAAGGAAGGTGTGCACCTTTCTGAGAAAAGCTAATCACTAATGCATTTCTAATGAATGGCTTTACAGAAACTCTGCATTTACTATTTTATTTACTATTTATTATTTACTATCTTAAAATTAAACATTTTAGACATTGAAAAATATATTTAAAATAACAAACCATACCCTAGTGAGTTTGTCATTGTGTTTTAAAGCTGGAATGTTGTATTATAGAAAACTCACCAGCATCCTGTATGACTACGGAAGGAACTGGAATCCTGAATGTATCATAAACTTTAGCATGCATATAGACATGTTTACACCTCTACACCACATGAACATTCAGCACCCAATATTGCTCTGCATGCAATTCTGCAACATGCTTTCTTTCCTCAACATTGATGCATGTTATACCTATTTTCACTGTTGCATAGTACTCCACTAGATCAGCATCGTATAGTGTACTGCTGCTGGTAGGCTGCATTACCCAGAGGTCAGCCGAGAGTGTACACACATGGATCTCCCTGTGGATAGGTGTAATGCTTTTTCATATGTCTACATAAAAAGGGAATGGCTAGAACAAAGTTACTGTGAAGAAATGAAGGGTTAACACTGGGAGAAAGGGCCTAAGTTTACGATAAAAAGTCTGACCTTTTGTTCCAACATTTTGGCAACTTCAAAATTGTGTAAAATAAAGTTTAAACGGGGTGTGGAAGTGGATACAAGTCTCCCTTTAGAATACTCAACACAATTTTCCACGGAATTGCAAAGCTTTGGGTTACCTCCTAGGTACAGATGCAACTTCCACAGGACCGGAAATAGCAAAAGGCTAGCTTGGCTCTAGGGCCACCAGTCCCCAAATGTCAACACACTGACAGGAGACGGACCTGGTTAGATATCTCTAGCTGAGCTTTCAGTGTCAGTAAAACCAAAGCAATTCTTTGAATGTTTATCAACCACGATGGGATGAAGTTATTTTAACTAGGGAAAAAAAAATCAATGATTCATTAGAGTCCCAGTCTCTCAAGCTATAGCACTCTGCCATCCACATGAGTGACTTTTGAAAGATTTAAACTGAAGCATTTTGAAGAGCATCTGACTAAAGTCTGAGGCACTCTCCTGCTGCCCCCCCCCCCCCCGCCACCTCCAGCTATAAAGAAACCTCTTTGAACTCACACATTTTTCCTTTGCCCTTCTAATCCTCATAACCAGCTAGAGGCCCCAGGCCAGGAGAAATTCGTGTGTTTTTGTGAAGTCCCCAGAAGGCCTAAGAAGAGTGACACGGGCCAAACCCACAACCAGCCTTGTCCTCTAGGAAGCCTGCCAGGGCTAACCTCATCGCCACTCACCGCCTCCCCCCTCTTCAGAGTCAAGCATTCCCTCCGGACTCAATCACTTAGCACTTGTGGCTGTTTTGATTGGGATCATCTTTAATTTCTGTTATGTTTTCTCTTCACACAGAGACTATAAACTTTTCAGTGTGCTGTGACAGTCCATCAGCAAGAACAATTGCCAGAATGTAACTCAAAGGAGCTGAAACAGAAAGGAACATGAGGTTTGGCTCCTAGTCCTTTCCATGACCACAGCCTAAGGGTGTTACACACTCCTTTCAGCGACTTTGTAGGCCCTGTTACTGATACATACCATGCATGTGCATGTATGCTTGTGGTGCTCTCAATAGAGGTAGGTAGACCACTATCAGCTAAGCCCTACTCAACAAAGGATGGTTCAAGGAACAGTGATGAGGCAGCAGCCAGACAACGAACCGCTTCAGCAGACCTTGTAACTGAAGTGTGCCTTCTCTATCCAGCCTCTTCAACGGTGGCTCACACTCAGGAACAGTTTGACATTTTAGCACCATATGGCTCAGCGAGGATCCAAAGGCCACACTGAAAACTGCCAGGCCATTTGGCATTTCCCGTACTTGCCCAGGCAGATGGCACTAGGCACCCAGTTCCCAGCTGCAGCCTGGGATAGGTCCAAGAGGACCGGCGTTTCTCCAGGATGCCAGGTCAGCAAGGAGTCAGGGCAGTGGCATCAAGCCTGTGTGGTTTGAAACCTTGATGCCAAAGCTAATAATCTGGTCCTCACTCACTCAGATTTCTAGCACAGCTGAGAAAATACATAGTGGGTTTACTAACAATTGTCTTTCCATAGGAGGCATCCCTAGTCACTCTCACCACCAAAATGCCAAGCCCCTAGAGCACACTAGCCGCTCCTCTCTGCATAAGACTTGTGGAATTCCCAAGGAAATCTACTAAGACTGCTAATTCAAAGCCTGCAGAGAGGGATGGATAGGGTCTCATCCTAAGAAGTTACGTGGATTTCATCATTAGTCTTTTTTTTTCTTTTCTTTTCTTTTCTTTTCTTTTCTTACTATGCTATAAAACACATCTTGATGGTTAAAGCTGAGCTTCTTTCTCTGGGAGCAGTTTCCTGGGAGAGGAAGCAGAATCTTCACTATGAAAAGGACTTAGGCCAAGGTTGCTTCAAGGCAGAGATGTAGAGAACTGTCAAGGATCCAGGTACCACAGAGAAGAGATCACAGGCAAGCTTTGCAGAAGGGGATTGTGAATACAGCTGAAGAAGGGCCTGGGATCAGGAAGAGTTCAGACAGAGGCTCTCACCACACAACACATCCCTGAGTAGCGCCTGGGGTTTTAACTGTCCATGTCTCATTACTCAGGATGCTAAAACCTCTTAACATATGAACATACACACACTAACACTCCCAGACTGCACTTAGATTGCTCCAGCACACATAAAACGGAATGGCATGCAAGCATCTGTCATTCAGAGATGAGGCCTCAGGGCTTGCAACACTGCAGTGTTATACATTCAGAGACAGTCCCTGGTTTACAGTGCCAGAGCTATCTATTCAGAGAATGAGCAACCCAGACAGGCAGGCCATTCCTCTCTTAATGACAGTTAATCTGTACAAAAACCTAACTGGATCATTAAGCAGGGATTTTATATTTCCTTCAGGCTCACCTAATTTCACCATCACCATAGTCAGCCCTGTCCTGTGTACCCCTAGACAGAAATATACTCAAGAGGGGGATTTTTGCATGGAAATGATATTTTGGTCTAACTTCTCAAGTCCAGGCCACAGCCCTCAAGTCACAGAACTTAGCTACTCAGAAGACAAAATAAATAAACTGACTGCGGAGATGACTCAGGGCTTAAGGGAACCTACTGCTCTTAAGAGGCCTGAGTTCTCTGAGTTATTAAATAAATAAGGAGAAGAATTATCTCTTAAAAGTTCCAAATACATCAACTCACAAATGATATATAACAGAAATATATGTATTTAACGAAGCAGAACTCTTAATAACATACAGTAAACAACACACTCAGTCATTAAAGTATAAAGACAGCTCCTTCTTGTTTAATAATGTTTATATATATGGTTGTATCCCTAATTTAAATGACATGGGATTCAAGTTAAAGGTACTCTTTAGAAACACACATAAATAAGCAATGCATTTTAGTCAGGTCTGAGTTTTGGTTTGGGAGGACATAGCATCATGTAGCCCAAGCTAGCCTCTAAGCTGCCACTACCTCCGAAATATTGGTAGTATAAGCATGCACCGCAACACTGGACACCAAGGCTCTAACTCACGTTCAGAGAGAATTCCTCAATAAAGGTGCTGGCTGCCAAGTCCGAGGATCTGCAAGAGAACCAACTCCCACAAGGTCTTCTCTGACTGCCACATGCATATATACAGGGTAAGTAAATGTAATTTCAAGAAGAAAGAAGACCACAATTGACATGGTCTATTACTCACTAAAGCTACCCTTCCCAAACGCCCCTTTAGAACTACATTAGAAGCATATGTTCCCCAGCCACAGCCGCACAAGCTTTCCACTTCCATTCTGCCCAGATAGGTTTCTACGTTTCCCCTTGGTTTAGTAATCAACACTCTACTATAAGGAGATATTCACATACTTAAGCATACTTTCACATCAAATAGTTTTCCCTTTTGCTCGATACCACCAAATGCCCTCAAATTCACCCTCACAGGCATGTCTATGAGCGACCATAATACTATAAAGTCTAGTCATCCCACATTGAAAATTCTGTCTCCAACTCTGTCCAAGACAAGGATGTGATCCAGGAGACAAGTCCTGATTGCCAAAAACTCTGTGCTGAATTGAAGAGGTTGAAGACACAGGTGAAAACACCTTCCTTAACTACATAGGAACATTCCCGGGAGCAAATTCGCCTTTCGATAAACAGAAGCCTCCATCCAGAGAAGTTTGGGAGCCTCCGCTTAATTACTTCTCCATCTTCTGCTTATCCGACCCAATCACTCCTTCCCTTCCTTCATTTAGCAGCCAAGGCTGCTCACTCCTAGGGCCTCTCATCGTCCCTGGCACATGCTCAGCTCACCCTCTCTAACACGCTTCCAGATACTGGGTTCTCTGCTTTCTGCGCCTTACATTCACAACATCAAGCTTTCGAGTAAACTGTGGCTGAATCAACATTTTCACTGGAAGTCTGACTGAGACAGTGTTGTACTAGAGCTATAGAAAAGCTAAAGAGCTTTAAGATGTGAAAACGACAGACAAAAATAACCAAAGCAGTTTCGTTTCTGCAGTATAGCCTAGATTCCATCTCAAAACGATGCACATAGAAACGCACCTCGGTTGGCCGGGGTGCATAGGGAGGGCATGACACAGAGGGTACCGGATAAAGAGCTAAGAGTCGGACTAACACTGAGCAGATTAACAGACAGGGCCCTTAACAGTTTATTTTGCCCTCAAGATCTCCTTCAGCAGTCTGCTGAGGTCTTCATATTTTTTAAAGCATAACAGCTATAGGACCGTAAAAGGAAAGAATCAAAATAAAACGCACCTATCAAAATATTAAGAAAAATACAAAATAGTTATAGTCGAGCTTCTCCGCTGACTTGCAGAACTTACTGGGACTAGTAGCATATCTCAAAAGTACTTTGATTTCACATACTAAATACGAGCATGATTTGCTGTCATCATGCATAACTGAAGAAACTTATATTTCAGAGAGAGCTTAGCAACAATGAATAGGCTTTTTTTTTTTTTTCCACTATCAGAATTTGGAGAGCCTGGCACTCCATCTGTAGGCTCCTTGGTTGAGTGGTAATAGTCTTACCACAAACAACTTCTTCCCAGAATCTAAAATAATTCACCTTTCTTTTTGTTTTGTTTGTTGTTGTTTGGTTGGTTGGTTGGTTGGTTTTGGTTTTTCGAGACAGGGTTTCTCTATATAGCTTGATTCAGCTTTCTTAAAGTATCATTTCTACATTCACCATCATTACAAACCTAGAGTCAGATTTAATTTAGTGACAATGCACCATACATTCCCCCATTTTCTCCATTGTAGCCCCAAAATCTGAATCTTTGGAACTGATATTTTTTTTAAATAAATGGGTTCACATTATTATCAATATATAAATATTGTGTTAAAAGTGACAATGTCAAATATTATACAAAGGTACAAAATACCCATAGATTTTGTGCATTAATAGAATCCTTTAGGTAATTACTTTAATCACTTTAATCTTATGCAAAAGCACAGCAACCAGTTAGCTCAGCAAACCACCCATTATCCATATCCAGCATATGTTTAACAAACGCTTATACAGTGTTGAGCATCTAAAAACATTGCAAATATTAGGTCAGTCCTTCAAATCCAGCCTCTAAAGTAGCAGCTAATGTCTACATTTTGCAGATATAAGGAAACTGAGGCCTGCAGAAGTTGACTAACTTAGTCAAGGTCACAGAGCATCTAAGTTGCAGAGCTTGGATCAATCCAGACAAGTTGGCTGATAGGATCCAGATTTTCAACTACGCTCTTTTGCTTTGTCTTTCTCTGTTGCACATCTCTTTTTGGCATGTGGATTTATAGAAACTCTCCATGGAGATTTTTCAATGTCAATAAATAGGGCCTTATGATTCATTAGTGTCTGGACTAAAAGATGGTGCAGCTGCAGGAACACGCCAGGCTCTGGAAGAGGGTGTCACTGCTAGCTCTTTGTGGTAAATGTTTCTCGGCTCCTCACTTGACTATAGCACTATGTCTTTGCTCAAGCAAAGAGTGGGTCCGTTGAACTAAGTCAGCACTGGAGGCGGGGGGATAGGAAACAATCAGGACTTCAGCAAGCAAGCCTTTCAGAATGCACGTGGCAACTTTTCTGATAAGATGCCAGCATGGGTCTGATAACTCCTCTGTGTATGAGAATATAGGATCTTCTTAAAGTCACTAGAGGAAAGAAAGAGACAACTTAGAAAAGAATTTAAATAAAAATGAGGAGCGAGCATTATTAAAGCACTCAATATTCCCTCCTTTGTAGAAAATAAAAGAATAATAGCCAAAGAGAGGTCAACATTCTATCATGGGGATTATAAGTTCACAAGAATCGTGAGAAGAAAACTCAAGATATTTTTTTCCTTTGTGGCTACTTCCTAGACTCCATACAACTGGAAATGCAGACTTAGATTAAAGGCCTTATTTAAAATAACAAAATTACATGTGTAGGAATTTGAAACTCGTCCTGATTCCATAGCTCATGCTTTAAAATATTTTTTATGCCTGAGGAATTTCTCCTCCTGAGTCCCTAACTATCCAGTAACCGAATCTCCTCCTCAAAATGCCAATGTAAATGTAGCAGTAGACAAACACCATTCTACTAACTATGGCAGAAAAAGCGAGGTCAAAAGTGCCAATACTTAACGGTGATCTAAGTGATCAGACCTTCACTGGGTTTCTCCATCCAAACCTGAAGTTGCTCTTAAACTCCGCTCCTCCTGTTGGGCGATGGCCTTGTCTCATCTTGCCATACCACCATACATAGTCCTACACAAGTTACTAGACGTATTTCCTTTATGACCTGAAGCAGAGCCTAGCAGCACATCCACAAAATCTCATCCACCTGCTGAAGTCCATCATCCAGTATTCCAGTTCTCACCCAGAGATCTCTATCAAGTAACTTTCCACTGTCCATTTGCCTCACCTCCTTTTCTACCTCTTCCTCCTCATTGGTAGAATAATCTCACATCCTCTGCTCAGGAAATCTAACCTGCACCAGACATCCAGTGACTTAACAATCACCATCCATACATAATCGTCCCTGGACTTGTGGGTCCCAATGTGTGACCACTGACACTTCCAGGCATTTCTTACCCAATCCCTTAGAAATATTAGTGAGACCAAGTCCCCACAATTTAATTACAAGGCATTCGGTGGGCTCAAGCAAGACAAGGGATCCGAAATTCTCAGAAAGGTTTGCATGTTGGATCCTACCAGTTAGGCGTGGGGGTTGGGAGTAGCACTTCCTTGTCTCTGAGGCACACTAACACTCATAAGTGACTCAAAGGACAGTAGAGGAACATACTCCTTACAGGCTTTTATTACAAGCCAACGTGATGAAATACGCTTGTCTGTAGGAATTTACAACAGGGAAGATGTGTAGCGGCAGCTAGGTACTTTAGTTGTTAAAAGACAGGGGCCCCGAACTCTGAATCCAAGTTAGTGGCCCAACTGTGTACCGGACAAGTAACTCCGTAGCAGCATTACCAAATCACAGCACTGTTAGAAATGAAGAAAACAACACATTAAATACATCCCCTGACTCTGGAAAGGAAGAGCCTGTGAATCTGGTAGCAATTATGTACGAGCAAAAGGGAAAGTGACTTGAAGGCATACACACACTCTGCACCACTACTACCACACAGGTAGGATAGGACAGAGCAACAGGAGGACCATTTAATGCTCAAGCCAACGTGAAAGCTCATACAGTGCAAAGATACCCGAGGCTCCAGAGCTAACCACCAACATGCATCTGAGTCATGCTTTGTAGCAAAGCATCCTGCACACATCCACGCTGATACAGAGATAAAATCTGGCAAACACGAGCTTTTATATTCCTGTGCCTCTAAATGTTTTTCTGACACGCAGCTCTGTTAATTTTTCCTTTATTAAAACAAGTCTTTTTAGCAACATGTAGAGTTTAACAAGAAATAGATAAGCAAGAAAAAAATCTTTTAACATGACAGGTCTATCCCCTACAGGAACCTGTTTATCAGAATTAATATTATTTTGAAGAACCCTGTGCCTGGCATAGTATGGTTCAGTATGATGGGGAGAAATATCAGTCACTCACAAATACAGAACAGATCATAGGCCCCTGCAGCTTTAAGTAGGGCATCAAATCATGAGTGATTTCAAAAGCAAAACAGAACTACAGTAGCAATATCTGGCTGTTTTTAAGACACAGAAAAGCTAAGGAATAAAATCATCAGAGATACAAATGAATAATGAATGCTGGGTTCTCAAGTGTTCTGCTTATAAAAGAATTTTTACGTAAAGCCACATGTTCAACTTTAATTTTAGAAAAATGGAGAAAAAGAGCTTGCATCTTCTCTGTAACAAGCTCAGAAAGCAGACAATAAGACCATTCCGTGACAAAGTGTCAACATTCAACTCTTTGACAAATATAAGCACAAATATTTCATCACAACAGACTACCAAGGACTTCATATTAACTCATAAACTTAGTTTTCTTAACTTACTATAGAGTTCCAATCAAATGGCACGGTCATGGACACACCAACTGGGTCCACATGGTCCATACCTCTCCTGTTGTGATGGGGACACATCCAACGGACTGACAATGTTTTCAGAATTATTATCTGGCAGTACTCATGATATCTGGAGTTCAATTTCTCTAAATCAACTGAAAAGTAACAGGGCACACACAAGCCAAATGTCCCTGTGACATATTTCCAGTCAAAAAATTAAATTCATTCACCATTCAAAACACAACCAGTCTAATGGTTAAGGGTATATTTATAGTTCATATACACCAAGCTAAAGCACAGACAGATCATCATCTTGAGTAGTAAAAATAAGGAAATGTCAAGATCTCTTTAAACTAAGATGCTGTCAGGGTAAGTGTAGCTTGCTAGACACTAAGAATGCTAATGTATTTTTATATTTAATCATTTCAAAAACATATAACAAATAGAATAAGCAACCACACAGCATCCGAGGTCACTATCCACAGTAACTTAAAGACTACAAAGCTTTGAGTGGCAGATAGGAAATAGTAAATTACACCCTTAATGCTTCAATATTATTGGAAAATAAATTATATTTGCCTTTTTAGGCTGTGCCACAATAAATGTTTAGGCTTATGCTTTTGTTACTACCATGAACTAACTTTAATTAATTCTCTTCACCACAAAGGAAAACAGAATAAATTAATCATAGAAGACCATTTAAAAATCATACTAAATTAAAGGAAAAAAACTAAAAAGGTGCAGTACGGATTTTTAAAAGTCAGCACAACTTTTGCAAATAAGGGCAAAACTAAATTTAGTTCAGCTTCTACCAGTTGCTAGATGTTCTTCGGCTTAATGTCAAAGTTGTTACAAATGGGGAGGAAATCTGAGAAATCAAAATATCTTAAGATTTAATAAATATGATGGTTATCTGGGATTTACACTATATAAAAAAAAATCAACCACTCTCCACTGACTTATCAACTCATGTAGTTGTCTGTGTAAAATGTCACTAAGTCTGTCTGAGAGAACATCTTCAGATGCTAGTATGTATGCTTTTTCATCTACTAAGCCATATTAGACCTTGCTGGGAAACGAGTTATTATCTGTAATATTACTCTACATAGAAAAGCAATTGCTGGTTCCAACACGGATCCTGGGGTGTGTGTGAAGGACACATTGTCCTAGCCAAACAAAAGGATCCCCCTCCAATTCCTATCAAGCCTTCTCTCTCACTTAAGGAAACAAGCAGTGCCCAAGGCATCCTACCGGGTATTCTGTGAGAAGCAGCCATGCTGCAGAAGCTCAGCCTCTCAGCTTCAAACTAGAATTAATAAAAGTACAGCACTGGGGTAGAAACTATGAGCTTCCTACAGGAGTTACTTAGCACTCTAGACAATGATCACTATGTTAGGTGAAAAGACCTGTTAAGTGGCCATACCTAACAAAAGTGCAGATTTAAAGACAGCCATAACAGCAGTCAGGAGATCACAGCCTTCAGTTATACGCAGCATATTCACACTTCATAGGTGCTGTTTGAAAGAACAGGTTTCTGAAATACTCATTAGTATGGAATTCTATGATGGTCTGTATCTGGCAAAACACTCTAGTAAGGCTTCATTTGTAAGCATCAAATAAGTTCCCTTAGCTTGAAATACAGATGGTGGTCAATGCATGAAGTACTATCCATACCATACCCAGACAACAGAGCTCTTCTATCTAACATATTAAAGATTGAGATGCATTCCTCTGAAAGACAAAGAATATGCCAGAAATACTGGCTCAGGGTGAGCAAGATTAGAAAGGGCAGCTAGTGCGCATAGCCACGTAGCCACAGCACTAGGACTCCTTCTACTCAAAAGTATGTTCCATCATGCTAATGCCTCGCTATGGACCCACGCCTGAGGATTAGTCCCTTCACTGCAACACATGTGTGGACAGAGTAGTGGAGTCTCAGGGAGCACACTTGGGGCAATTGGATTTAACATAATGCTGTGTTGTTCTTCACATTTAAAACATGAAGAGACAGGAGGATCAATGACATGACACCAGGACATCTGCACAGCACCGGAAGCTTGATAAACACTTCCATATAGAAGCTGAGTATGCCTTTCGTGAAATGCTTTGAAGCCAAAATGTTAGAGATCTCAGTTTTTCAGATTCCAGCGTACTGAAACCCAAAACTCTCCCAGATTTCTAACTTCTTTACTATCTCTAATGGTTCTATACAAGGTAGATGCTATTTTTCTGATGCAAAGCACATTATACAATAGAGGCCACAAGAACCAGCTAAGGATGCCAAGTGAAGCTTAACGTTCTTGCATCTTATATAAGGATGTACTGCTCAGCACGATGCTATCGCTCAATACATGTTTGATTAATTTAAAAAAAAAAAATCAAGGGCAGTCACTGACAACCTTAATTATATGCCTAGCTTCAGAGACTATCAAAAGAGGTCTGGAAAGATGTCTCAACAGTTCAGAACCATTGGTAGTTCTTCTTACAAAAGACCCAAGTTCAGTTCCCAGCACTCACGTGGTAGTGATTCAATACCAACCTTAGCTCCAGTTCCTGGAGAGCCACAAGGTCCAGGCACCGGGCCCATGTATAGTGGATATATAAGCATGCAGGCAAAACACCACATATGGAAGAAAAATTTAAACCTATTTTTTAAAAAACTATATAGACACATATAAATTATTTAGTATAGCCAATGAAGTTTTGTTTACAAAGAAAGAAAACAATCGCCTCATGTTCCATTGTATTGCATACCCATCAGTGAAGGCATATGAAGAGAATGCATGCTTAAAGTAAGAAAGCTTCAGCTTGGGTCTGGGGAGATGGCTCAGCAGTTTAGAGCGCTGGCTGCTCTTCCAGAGGTCCTGAGTTCAATTCTCAGCAACCACATGGTGGCTCACAACCATCTGTAATGGGATCCCACACCTCTCTTCTGGTGTGTCTGAAGACAGCCACAGTGTACTCATATACATAAAATAAATAAATAAAATTTTTTTTAAAGAAAGAAAGCTTCAGCTTAATAGAGGATATGAGTCTGTACAGTTTGAGTCTGATGTCGAAAATTAAAACTATGTGAATTTTTTTAAAGAGGAAGCTACCTTCATTATGATAAACTAGCATGTAGCTCTTGCCCTCATACACTTTCCTGGTTCCCATCCTAAGAGCTGATGCATCGATAAGCCTCACATGAGGAGAGGAAGTGCGATGATTTTTAACATCATTTACTGTGGTTAAGGTCCAGCACCCTTTGCCTCCTCCACCAGAGAGCGGCCTAAGTGATAGCACATGGACTGCCCTGCTCTATGCGCGTGCCTGCTCCCCAGAGGTAAGAACACACTGGGGGAGATAAAGAGGGAGGCTTCTCCTCCACTCATCATACACATAGTGATCTTAACAAATGAGCCTTACTTGGTACCAAAGACTTCTAGAACACCCTATATAAAAAAAAAAATCACTTAATAATTCTGTTACTATCAAAAACTGGAATTTTTAAAGCATCATCTTAAATGTACCAAAGGGTTGTCCGATAAACATCTGTAACGGGACCTTTGGTAATACATCGCAGAAAACTAAACTAGCTTTTTATAAATGGATGTCTCTCCATCTCCTGGTAGTACTTAAAAATCAAGTTTCCATAAATACTGCATTTCTCATCGGCTCCCACTTACTGTTGCTACAGTGTTAGTCTGCGCTTGAGGGAGGAGCCCAGCTTCATCCAAGTCACTAAACACCAGCTGAGAGAATCTCATTGCTGACAGCAACATGTAGCCTGTTCTGAGTGGGTTGCTGCACTGGAGAAGCAAGAGACTTTGCCACAGTTTATCCCTGAGAATGCAACCGAATCCCTTCAGTATTTTAGCTACTGCCCTACTGCCATACAGACAGACAGACAGACAGACAGACAGACAGACAGACAGACATAATGCATACATACATACATACATACATACATACACCCTTATAGAAACAGGTTATCCTCTCTTGACCCTACAAACCACCCACCTTCATTATCATCCTACCACTTGATTAGACCAGTTTTTTCTTCCACCGTAATCTCTCCCTTGTCTGTACTTCCTCCTCTTCACAGCCCCTGGATCTCTGTTCAGTTACCTACCAGGTGTCCATATGACAGTGCTGAACACTTCATCCCATTCTCAGTCTCTCTCTGAGACATTCCCACCAGCACCTAACCACGGCAGTCAGAGCCTCACGAAAATCCTCAATCTGGCAACAACAGATCACTCATCATTTCATTCCACTACAAACATCTGAGCTGTTTCTTCCCTGCTTCCCCCAAACAAACTCCTTAGCAGCTTGGAAACCCCTGGTTATACTTGTTAAAGCATGGCTTTGGCCATCATTCTACCATGTTGCCTCTCTGACAACAATATCCTGCATCAATCTGTCTTACCTGTACAGTAAGATCTAACACATATAGACAGCATCTGTGGGTTCTATACAGTGAATTCAATCAACCACAGACAGAAACCACTGGGGACAACTTTGTGCATGAACTGAGCATGAACAGAACTCTTAGATGGTCAATGCTCTATCTGTACATTTGCCATGCATTTTAAGCAATCTAGGCACAGATTTATAGTACACAGAATACGTACAGATGACAGATGAATACTATACACTATATATGGGATATTGGTATCGTATTTTTACATTTGACTAAGTTCCTGAACCAATCCTCCTTAGAAAACAAAAGATGGCAATATATGGCTCTCCAACCCCTCACGCTCCACTAGCCCAATAGCAAGCCCTCTTAACCACTCTACACAAAATAAAACTTCCTCAACTTGGAGCACCCGTGCACTACTTCCCTCTTGGGCCAGATTTCGAGTTCCTGCACAACAAGGGCCATGTGCTGCACTTATTAGCACTCATGTGCCCATCTCAGTATGCTGCGGTCAGAACACATGCTCCATAAATAAATATTCCACATTGTGACTCAGCTCATCTGCAAACGGAAGCTCCCATTATACCTCTCCCAAAGGGCTTATGTGACTATCATGGAAGATAATAAAATTTTTCTCTGCAAAACACTCCACAATTCAATTGGTAGGATAATATAATTGGGAAAGCGAAAGTACACTGATAGACTTCTGGAGGAGCAAGCAGGAGGTTCTAAGAGCAAGCTCTAGGGGTGTGAAAAGGAAACAGAGGCCACAGCAGGCTCCATGGGATTATGATTTAAATTAGCCCTGGGAAGGAGGATTTCAGACAAGCATGGCTGGAAGGGAGCCGGGAGCATCTGCCACCTAGAAAACCCACTATGCCTGTCGGGTCCCTCCCAGGAGCACCTTAATCTCTTTAGGAAGTCTTCCTAAAAGGTTCTGGAGGTTTCTGGAGGTCAAAGGTTACACAGAAATCCCCGAGACTAAAACTGGGTGGTCTTCCTCATTAGACACCAGCATTTCCTCAGCCACATGATAATGACCGCAGCAAGAAAGAAAACAGAATGTTCCATCAGCAGAGAACAGTTAATTTGCTAAACTTTTAGCCTTCCGCACCCTCTTCTTCTGTAGGATTTATATGCATTTGGTTGCAGCCTCTGCCAGAGATCCTATCACTGCTTTCCTCATTGCAGATCTCACCAATCCTCCCCTCCTCTCCCCACCCTCCAAATCACAGGCTTAGCAAATACTTTCACCAGCTAATAGGAACACTGGCCTTTGTGAAGCAAGACCTAAGGCAAGGATCTGGAGCTGCCCTTGGTGGCTCTTGGACTCTGGTAGAGACATTTAACCTGTGTTTTGGGGTTGAAAGAATTAGTAACCCTAATGAGTCTCAATATTTTAAACACGGAACTAGCTGGAAACCAGACAGGCAAGGACAAGGATACTGAGCGGCAAACAGTCTCTTCTCCTCTCTTGATGGGTAACCTTCAGATATGTCATTGTACAGATATTTCTAAACGGCCTGGAACCATGTTATTACTACAGGCAGCAATACAAATGAAGGACTTGAGAATAACAGTCCTGGGGACTTACAAACTTTCTATGCTTTTTAAAAAATTGAATGGGGCAGATCCTACTGCCTAACTAACCCAAGGCCATGTGCTCGGTCATGGAACTGTAAAAAACGAGCCAGCTGGGCTGGGAAACAGGAAGGAAAACTAAATGTATCTTTCATGTCTACCATGGAAACCCTAATAGAAGACTCTGTTTCCTATAAGTTCTAGTTAGACTTGAAAGGACAATTTGAGGACATTTCTTTGACCCTGAGGCCTGTCTATACACCATCAACCTGGTAAACACAAAACCACTAACTACTCAGCGTTGCAGTTTCAAGCAATTCTTTTACTTTATTTTTTAGGTAGATATTCAGCCTTCTCTTTTCTTACTTAATTTCTTTTTCTCTTTCTTTCTATCTTAATTTAACCCTAACCCCAATCCTTTTAGGGTTAAGAAATAATTTTAATGCAGTTTATACTAATATCTAAAGCAAGTCAGGCTCATTCACAAACACTTTATTTAGAAGAGGAAAGCAGGTTAAGCCCTTCTCCGAATAACAGTCTCTCTGGACCACTTCCACAATATCAACAGTCTACTTACGACATTTACATGTGGCATGAGTCAGAAGAGGATCTTTATGCTTAAAAACAGCCACCAAGGCTGTAACGAAAACTATCCTGAACCCACAGCTGAGTTCCCTATCCAGCCTGCCTTCAACTCTCCAAGAGCTTAAAATCAGAGGGTAAAAGGTAGCATGCTATTACTTTCCTGGTTACTGAAATGCTAAAGGAAAAGAAAGATGGGAAGGAGAAAGGAGGGATGGATGGAGGAGGGGAGGGAGAGGGGAAGGAATGAGGGAGGGAAGAAGGGTGGAGGGAGGAAGGGACGGAAGGTAAGTGAGATTTTTATTTCTGTACAGGTTACAGACAAAAGTTCTCATTAAAAACTAGTGTAGGATTTTTTTTTTTTTTTTTTTTTTTTTTTTTT
>JADRCD010228742.1:0-11575 GCA_019843815.1 Montemys delectorum
CCACTCCTGGGCATATAAACAGAAGATGCTCCAACATGTAATAAGGACACATGCTCTACCATGTTCATAGCAGCCTTATTTATAATACCCAGAAACTGGAAACAACCCAGATGTCCCTCAATAGAGGAATGGATACAGAAATTGTGGTACATCTACGCAATAGAGTACTACTCAGCTATTAAAAACAATGAATTTATGAAATTTTGGTCAGCTCTTCTAGAGCTTTTTCTTGCCATCTCATCCCCTTGAAGAGATATTTTTACCCTCGGTGGGTCTTTCCGTTTTAAATTAATTTATTCATTTCCACTCTCTTTTCTGTTTTAGGGTCCCTCCTTCATTCTCCACTCCTCCTTTCCTTCTTTGGGAGACAGGAACTTGCTGGTCTCAAACTTGTAATGCTCCTGAGTAAGTGTCATAAGGTTGGGAGCCAAAGACCATTGTGCACAACCCAAGTTCAAACTGGTAGTCTGTATTCTGCAGGCAGCAGTCGCCTGGAGAGAAACACTTCTCAACCAGGAATGCAGGACAACCAGGAATGCATTTGAAAGAGAGATTTTAAAAGACAAATAAGACAGAAACACTACACTTTGGGGCTCATGAGATGGCTCAGAGGTTAAGAGCACTGGCTGCTCTTCCAGAGGTCTTGAGTTCAAATCCCAGCAACCACATGGTGCCTCACTGTGTAAACAATTCTCAATCTCTCTGACCCTGATACTTCCACAGGCTCTTCACAGGGACCCTGTGTAAAGTGGGGAATGGAAAGAGCCAAGGAGTCATGAGGAGGCAGAAGAAAAGGATACACTAAAAGAAATATAGGTACCTTTCAAATACAGAATCAGATGGGTTTTTTTGTCAATGCTTTCTCATCCTAGGGGTAACAGGATCCAAAGCAGGGACTAACAAGTCAGAAAATATTCTAAATCGAGGGTGCCACTGGAAAATCAAAATTGGAAAGAGGATATATGTGGTAATAACCCATTAGAGCATAAGTAATTAACAGAGAAATGGGCCAAATGGAGATAACATAAACTATAATACACGAGAATATTATATAATAAAAATCTAAATATTAGTAAATATATAGATGAACAGTAAAATACAAATATAAGATAAATGTAATAATAATGAAATAATGCATGTAATATACATTATAAAATAATGCATACTTGAAGATTTTAGCTAGAATTTCTACCTACTGTAAGGTTCTCAAAAGAAATAATCATAGTTTTGATAGATAAACTCTAAGTAAATCAGAATTATTTATAATACAAAAAGAAATCTGGAAATCTTTCAACTCTTTAAATGCAGTGTTTTGGTTAGCTATAGTATGAGATTAGACATAGAGTAGGGTGGTGTAGCATAGTCTAGTCTGACAGGAAATGTACCCAGTAATTAAAACATTACGTGATGAACTGAAGGTGTTGCTCAGTGGTGAATGAAAGCCTGACCATCATGAAGACTTGAGTTCTAAATCTCAAGGAAAAATTGCTGAAGTTGTGTCCAAACCTGGGATACGGTTTGAAAGTCAACCTCTTGGTTTCCCTTCTGTGGCTTCCTACTGCCCCCATGTGGTAGACTTAGCAAACTGGGCCAAGGCCTGCCTGCATGCATGTGCTACCAGGCATGTCAACTTGATCTTCCTAGAGGACCTGTCACCTACAAAGTCCAGGCTCAAGAACCATGTGTGTTTTTGAGGTGGTGATTGTTATTGTTCTTCTTTTTTCCAAGACAGGATTTCTCTGTGTAGCCTTGTCTATCCAGTATCTCACTTTGTGGACCAGGCTGGCTTCAAACTCAAAAGATCCATATGCCTCTGCCTCCTGAGTGTTGGGATTAAAGGTGTGCTTCACAACCACCCAGCACGAACACACTTTTTTAATCTAAACAAAAAAGAGAAAAGAATAAAAAAAAATCCCTCACTATATAACGTTTTAAGTAAATTTACAAGTTTGTGTTGAGCTGCATTCATGGCTCCAACTGATCACATATACCATTGTTCTACAGGCTGAACATGTCTCTAGAGGCCTTTTGTAGAAAGCCAGGGAGAATGGAGGGTCTAATGGAATGGAACTATATTTGGGGAAAGGTAAAAATGGTCCAGTCTACAAAGAAGAGTTGGTGTTGCTAACCTTCAGATATCTGGGACCAGGCTTGAAGCACACAGAAAGTAAGAGCACTGACAGATTCCCTGATTGCGGAAGGCAGACTGGGACATCAGATGTACTGCTTTAACCTTCCCTCTTGTCCTTTAGGAACAAAGTTTACCGTGCACCTGGAGCTGGGCTGGTGACCAGAATCCCCAGGGATCGTCCTGTGTCTTTCCTCCCACAGCATGAATCTCACAGACACACCTAGTCATGCCCAGATGTTTATCAGGTTGTTGAGAATCCAAACTCAGGTTCACATGCCCTACCTCATCCAGCCGTCTCTTCAGTCCTCAAACTGTTTCTTTAAAGGTGTAAAAAACAAAGTGGAGTACTTGCATGGCATGTGAAAGAGCTGGGGTTTGATCCTCAGAACTTCAAAGAAAACATGATCTTAAGGATACTAGTAATATACTACCAAATGGCTGGACTAGCTTTAGGTTTTTTTTCTTAAAGAGAAACAAATATAGTTTGAAAAAGTATGAATACATACAATATATGAAAACGTAATATGCTTTGAAACACAAAGTCAAAGGAATAATGGCAGTTTATACATAACTAAAGACAAGTTAATGGACTGAGAAAAGGGCTTAAGGAACAGAGCATAAATAGTACTAAATAACTAAATAAAGAGTTCCTGGAAGTTCCGAGTAAGCTCTCCTATGTTACACATGGAAGCACAAAACTTCAGGGTAGAATCAACAGGAGGAATATTTTGGAAGATGAAGGCTGATTTTCTCAAATAGATGAAAGACAAGACAAGATGAAGTTTCCAAACCCTAAGCAAGATATTTAAAGAGTTTTTACACCCAAGGACACATTGCAGAACATTCCAGAAGAGCAAAGAAAGAAGACTGGAAAAGAACCCAGGAGAAAGGATAGGCAAGCCAGAAGACAGGGGAAGTTTTACAGTTGTATTCCTTACACCATGGTACTGTCAAGACAGTAGAATCATACCTTCAAGATGTGAAATAAAAGTCCAGAAGTGGGAGGACGCTCCACTCCCAGGCACTCTAACACACCCAGGATCAGAGGTGAGGAGGACATAACATCTGTCCCAACACTGGGAGTAACTGGGACCAGAGGGACCAGGCACACAGGAACTCTGCCAGCCCAGTGGTTCAGGTTCCATCTGGTCCCACAACACCCAGAAGAAGCTCCACTCCCAGGTGCTCTAACACACCCAGGATCAGAGGTGAGGAGGACATAACATCTGTCCCAACACTGGGAGAAACTAGGATCAGCGGGACCAGGCACACAGAAACTCTACCAGCCCAATGACTCAGGTTTCTTCCGGTCTGTCTGGGCTGGTGCCCTGAGCAGACATTGGGCTCAAGCTCCGCAGCCAGTCCCACAACACCCAGAGGAAGCTCCACTCCCAGGTGTTCTAACAAGCCCAGGGGCACAGGATCACAGAGACAGCTTGACTCTGAGGAGTTCTGACACAACCAGGATCACAGCAAGGACAGACTCCAGTCAGATTTAGCAAGGGCAGGTGGCACTAGAGATAGCCAGATGATGCCGGGCAAGCGTAAGAATATAAGCAACAAAAACCAAGGTTCCTTGGCATCATCAGAACCCAATACTCCCACCATAGCAAATCCTGGAAACACCATTACAACAGAAAAGCAAGATTCAGATATAAAATCACTTATCATGGTGATGACATAGGACTTTAAGAAAGACATAAATAGCATGCTTAAAAAATACAGCAGAACACAAGTAAAGAAGACCTTCAAGAGGAAACACAAAAATCCCTTAAAGAACTACAGGAAAACACAATCAAACAGGTGAAGGAAATGAGCAAAACCATGCAGAATCTCAAAATGGAAATAGAAACAATAAAGAAATCAGAAAGAGAGACAACCCTGGAGATACAAAACCTAGGAAAGAAATTAGGAGTCATAGATGCAAGCATCACCAACAGAATACTAGAGATAGAAGAGAGAATCTCAGGGGCTGAAGATACCATAGAAAACATTGACACAACGGTCAAAGAAAATGCAAAAATGCAAAAAGCTCCTAACCTAGAACATCCAGGAAATCCAGGACGCAATGAGAAGACCAAACCTAAGGATAATAGGTATAGAAGAGAGTGAAGCCTCCCAACGTAATGGGCCAGTAAATATCTTCAACATAATTATAGAAGAAAACTTCCCTAACCTAAAGAAAGAGACACCCATGAACATACAAGAAGCCTACAGAACTCCAAAGAGACTGGACCAGAAAAGAAATTCCTCCCATCACATAATAATAAAAACACCAAATGCACTAACAAAGAAAGAATTTTAAAAGCAGTAAGGAAAAAAGGTCAAGTAACATATAAAGGCAGGCCTATCAGAATTACACCAGACTTCTCACCAGAGACTATGAAAGCTAGAAGATCCTGGGCAGATGTCACACAGACCCTACGAGAACACAAATGCCAGCCCAGGCTATACCCAGCCAAACTCTCAACCTCCATAGATGGAGAAAACAGATATTCCATGACAAAACCAAACTTACACAATATCTTTCCACAAATCCAACCCTACAAAGGATAATAGATGAAAAACATCAACACAAGGAGCAAAACTACACGCTAGAAGAAGCAAGAAGGTAATCTTTCAACAAATACACACAAGCCTAATTCTACCTTACAACAAAAACAACAGGAAGTAACAATTACTTTATCTTAATATCTTAATATGAAAATTAATATTACCAACATATACTAATCAATTGAAATCTAAAAACATGAGGAATTAGAAATTTGTTGATTGTCATCCAAAGGTCTCTCTAATTTGGTAATTGGAGAAATAGGTCCAATATTATATAATCCATATACACTTTCAGCTTGTTTGTTTGTGACAGTGTCTTGCTGCGTACAACATAATGGTCTTGAGACCTTGCTTCTCCTATCTCAGCCTCTCTATTAGTAGTACTGTTTATTCATGTTTTTACACTATACTGTGGTTTTCAGAACAGCTTACATATTTTAAAAGCATTTATATACCCAAAAGTAATGTAGACAACTAAATTGGGAGTGGGCTTGTAAGGGAACAACAAAGTGTGAGACTGAATGCTTTGCTTGACGTTTGTAACTCTTGTTTCAAGTTACCACAGTGAGAGCCAAGATCTTAAGCTCTACTAAATACAAAACAAACACACAAAAACACTTTATATATTTCTGTTCATTTAAGAAAATATTAGTAGTGATGTATTATTTTGAAATATACAATTAATATGCTTGGAGTTATTTAAAATTTATATTGAGGAAAACGTTTGTATTTTCAGTATTGCCGAAGACAAGCATCTGCATAAGTCTGTTAAATTGATTGTTGTTTTATATCAGATAACTTTTATAATACTCATTTTTATTGTTATAATATTTTATAAATTTTAAAGAATATGATAAAAAAAGATATTGTAGGTTTTGAAAGGGGGTCTCTGGGAGGAGTTTGTGTACAAAAGGAAAACAAGAATGTGATTTAATTCTATTTACGTAAAATATGTTTTTAAATGTTAACAAATTCAGATAAATTGAAACCATGTAACTTTTCTCATATTGCAATAAAACTTTTTTAAAAATGAACAAAAAAAGTCCAGAAGTGGCGTGGGAATGGATGGCTCAGTGGGAAAAGAACTTGTCATGCAATCAGGGAGACCTTGAGATTCTGGGTGCATGCTTGTAATCCCAGTGCTCGGGAGGTGGAGACAGGAGGATCCCCAAGATTTGTTGGCCGCCATGTCTAGCCCAATTGATCATCTCAGGCACAGTGAATCCTTGGCTCAAAACAGGTGGATAGTATTCCTAAGAATGCCACAGGTGGTTGTGCTTTGACTTTACACACATGCATACGTGCATACACACACATGCACATCCACATATGAATATAAATTCAGGGGCTGATGAGACAGCTCAAGGGATACAGTGCTTGATGTGCAAGCCCGAGGACCTGAGTTCAGATCCCCACCATCCATGTAAGAGAAGAATGTGGTGGTGCATACCTGTAACCCAGACCTGGAGTAGACAGAAACAGGCAGATCCCAATGGCTTGCAACCAACTGGTCTGCCCAAAACAAGCTCCAGGTACAATGAGTGACCCTCTCTCATTAATTAAATAATGGAATAAATAAATAGATAGATAGATAGATCTAACCTTGAATCTATTAACTCTCATCACCATAAGTTCAATCTTACTATTAAACTTTATTAAACTAAAATAAATTGCAATAAAGAAAGACATTCCTCATTGACTTCTGGACTCCACATATGTATATATGGGCTAACACACCCACATACCATGTGCAAACATAGGTATGAATACACACACATACACACACACACACACACACACACACACACACACTAAATACACACACATACATCCCCTACATTTTTTTTTGGTTGTCTTATTTCTACTCTCCTTACTTCCCTTTTCATCTTTTTTTATATATAAATTTTATAGCTAGTGTTTCATTTTGTAACACAGGCTGGCTTGAAACATTCAATCCTCCTGTCTTGACCTCTGAAGCAGTAATTTTAGACATGTGTCATCATGTCAGGCAAAATATCCTTCTTTTCTTCCAAGAATTCATACACGCATTGGTCCAGTTTATTTGGCTGTAATAAACACATGAGATAACCTTGCAGAATAGGTCCAAAGTGAAATGGAGCTGTTTCAAACAGGGCTCAAACTTAGGCCAAACCTCATACTCGGCAAGCTTTCCTGCTCCTGTGTTACATGCAGCATTTATGCCCTGGACCCCCAGGAAAAAAACACTAAGTGGGCCAGGGGGTGGGAAAATGAGGCAGACCTTCAAAGCAGTTTAAATTCCATTTTCAGTTTTGGAGGATCAAGTGGATCCCTTTCAACTGAAGTGACTATACTTATGTGCAAACATTTGATATGAACTGTTACACACACATATCCTTAATTTGGACTAGATCTGAGGCATCATGTGTCATTCTGAATGTTTTACATATATTTAATCATTTCATCCTCATCCCACAAGGACATGAGACCCAGAGTAATATAGTTAGCAAAGAGAGCATAGTGCCAAATTAGAGGAGACATCCCTAGCAAAGCTTTAACTGCACTGAACGATGGGCATATGCACAGCAATGCCTATATTGGACATGAAACATTCTTGGTTTCATGTCCAACTCAAAGGCCTATATGAAGTAACTTTCTTGTAATGTATACCTAGACTTAAAATATATTCAGACTCCCCAATACTGGGAGTAACTGGGACCAGCGGAACCCAGGCACACAGGAACTCTGCCCAGCCAGTGGCACTGGTTTCTTCCAGTCTGGGCCAGTGCCCTGAGCAGACCTTGGGAGCAAACTCTGCAGCCAGTCCCACATCACCCAGAGGAATCTCCACTCCCAGGTGCTTTAACACTCCCAGGATTACAGGATCACAGGAACACAGGATCCCAAGAGCTTGATCACACCAGGATCTTAGGGTCCCAGTGCAGCTTGACTCACAGGAGCTTGGACATGCCCAGGATTTCAGGATCCCAGGATCCCAGAATCACAGCATCACAGAGACAGCTGGACTCTGAGGAGTTGTGACACAACCAGGATCCCAGGAAGGACAGGCTCCAGTCAGATATAGCAAGGGAAGGTAGCACTAGAGATAACCAGATGGAGGCAGGCAAGCATAAGAACAAAAGCAACAGAAACCAAGGGGAGGTGGCATCATCAGAATCCACCACAGCAAGCACTAGATACACCTTAACACCAGAAACGCAGGATTCAGATCTCAAATCACTTCTCGTGATGATGATAGAGGACCTTAAGAAGGTCATAAATAACTCCATTAAAGAAATACAGGAGAACACGGGTAAACAACAAGAAGTCCTTAAAGAGGGAACAAAAATCAGAAAACACCAGGTGAAGGGAATGAACAAAACCATCCAAGATCTAAAAAGAGAAGTAGAAACAATAAAGAAATCACAAAGGGAAACAACCCTGGAGTTAGAAAACCTAGCAAGGAGATCAGGAGTTGTAGATGCAAGCACCACCAACAGAATACAAGAGATAGAAGAGATAGACTACAGGGGCAGAAGATACCATAAAAAACACTGACTCAACAATCAAAGGAAACACAGGAAGCAAAAAGCTCCTAACCCAAAACATCCAGGAAATCCAGGACACAATGAGAAGATGAAACCTAAGGATAATAGGTACAGATGAGAGTTAAGATTCCCAAATTAAAGGGCCAGTAAATATCTTCAACAAAATTATAGAAGAAAACTTCCTAACCTAAAGAAAGAGATGCCCATGAACATACAAGAAGACTACAGAACTTCAAATAGATTGGACCAGAAAGGAAATTCCTCTCATCACATAATAATCAAAACACCAAAAGCACTAATCAAAGAAAGAATATTAAAAGCAGTAAGGGGAAAAGGTCAAGTAACATATAAAGGCAGGCCTATCAGAATTACAGCAGACTTCTCACCACAGGCTATGAGAGCTAAAAGATCCTGGACAGATGTCATACAGACCCTAAGAGAACACAAATGCCAGCCCAGGCTACTATACCCAGCAAAACTCTCAATTACCATAGATGGAGAAACCAAGATATTCCATGGCAAAACCAAATTTACACAGTATCTTTCCACAAGCCCAGACTGACAAAGGATAATAGATGAAAAACGACAACATAAGGAGCAAAACTACACCGTAGAAAAAGCAAGAAAATAATCTTTCAACAAACCAAAGAAGAAGATAGCCACACAACATGATAACAAACAATAATAACAACAAAATTAAGAGGAGGTAACAATCACTTTTCCTTAGTATCTCTTAAAATGATAATTAATATTAGCAACATATCCTAATTGATTCAAATTCAAAAAAGATGAGGAATTATAGATTTGTTGGCTGTTATACAGTGGTCTCTCTAATTTGGGAATTTGAGAAATAGGTCCAATAGTGTACAATTCATATACACTTTCTGCTTGTTTGTACATGACAGTATCTTGCTGTGTATCACATAATGGTCTTGAAATCATGCTTCTCCTATCTCAGCCTTCTATTAGTAGGATTGTTTATTTGATGTTTTTACATTATAGTAAGTATTTCAGAACACCTTACATATATCAAAATTATCCATACAGCCAAAAGAAACATGGAAAATTAATTTGGGAGGTGACATGTAAGAGAACAACAAAGAGTGAGACAGAATGCTTTGCTTGATATTTATAATTATTGTATCAAACTTTGAAGAAGATGACCTTATTAGTTACTTTTTTTGAGATGAATGATTTTCAAAATCATCACAGCTAATAACCTAGAATTCTACCCTCACCTAATGTCTGTGCCCCACTCTATGCAGAACCATTGTTCATTGAAACAGTTGATGAATGACTTCATGGAATAGACCATCTTAACATGTACACCATTTCATAAATGAATGTAACCTGTTCCCTGTGGGCTGAGAATGATGACAATCACTCAAGTCAAATAGCTTTGATCATGGCAGGAACTCTGTATCCAAATAATTGTGCCTAGAATTCATTCCTTGGCCCAGTAGAACTGTCAATTCATAGCTTAGCTACGATGGAGGTAAAATCCTTTGGTGACAGGAGGGACATTGAAGTACAGCCTTAATACAATGAAATCCAATGTCTAAAAATTGTTCATATTTTGGGATTGTACCACAGTAAGAACCAAGTTTGTAAACTTTACTAAAAACAAAACAAAACAAACAAAATTAACCTTTTTATGTTCATTTAATGGCATATCCATCATTTTTATGATTGGTAGAAAAACATATTGTGTTGAATATAATAATAAAAAAGAATAAAAAAAGAAGTGGAAAACAAAACAAACAAAAAAAATAAATATATTCAGATTCAAGTAATTGTGTGAGTAGCCAAGCTACAGAGCAAGAAATCTGGATCAACAAAAAAATAAGGGAGCTAGAGCCATCTTGTTGAGGTTAGCAGGGATGCCTGAATAGCAGCAGAAGTTTGCCAAATAGCATGCAAACCCACCCTTGAGCATGCAAGTAGCCAGTAACCTCCACCCCTCTTAAGTATACCCGCATCCAGAGGAAAATAATTCGCAAAGTATTTGCAGTGCTGCTCCTCCAGAGCCTAAGAAACTCGCCTCTTCTAACAGCATCAGTGCGAAATGACTCACAGATGAGTAACCCTGAGTGGCAGCCATAGGGAGAGCAGATGCTTGGATCCTAAACTATGTAACCCAGACTATGCCTGAACTCATCACATAGCCCAGGCTGCTCTCAAACTTCTTATTATCATACCTCCTCAGCCATCCAGTGCTGAAGAAAATGCATGGTCCCATACCTGGTTTATACTCACCCAAGTACTAGTGCTTACAAAGAATTGAAAAGACTGGTACCAAAACTAGCAACTGCAGCTTCTTCCTGGTGAATGTTTAAGGCCTGACACGGCTTGCCTACAGAGACCTCCTACCAAGACTAGTAACTACTGCCCCCATCTCCACACCTACCCATGCTCTACATAATAAAACAGTACTGATACATGCTGAAGTTCCAAGTTGTTCATGGTAGTAGGTGTGGCTCCATCAGGGTGGCACAGACCACCTGACCCTGCAATTCTGTACATGTAACTGTTTTCATCTTTTTCTCCATTATCTTACTACCCAGGCAGGGATCAAGACCCCAGCCAGAAAGGTCACAGAAAGGTACAATAATGTGTAACCATATAGCAGTACTTTTATATGTACTTTTATGTGGCAGTACAGGTTTGCTCATACCAGCATACTGCAAGCATGTAAGCTGTACATCACAGTGTATTATAACAACCATGATCTCATCAAATGGAAAGAATTTTCTAGGTGTATGGCACAGCAGTCATACCTGTAGCACACCTTTGGCTGAAAGACCAGTCTGTAGCATGTGAGTGTACCTGAATAAGTGAGCTATTCTATGGCCTTCCAGTTAAAAGCTAAGGGTATCCTTTGGATAGCCTGGTTGTTCAATCTTTTTCTACCCGAGAATAACAATGTTGTTATGGCTTCTCCAGGAACTCACACACAGCTCTCAAAGCTAGAAACACTTCTGGGGAAAACTAACACTGCATTCCATACTTCTCTCCCCTGATGTCAGATTTTACTATGTTCCCAAGTAGATAATGATCGTCTCTCATTGCAGCTTCGTGCCTCCATTCAAGTCTTTAAGATGAGCTTGGTCTAAGCTTCTCTAGTTTTTCCAGGGATTTCTTTAAATTACCTCATCTATTCCTATTGATAGGGAAGTCTTGTAGTGCCCTAGCCCTATAGCCCTATAGCCCTATAGCCCTACAGCCCTACAGCCCTACAGCCCTACAGCCCTACAGCCCTGTAGCCCTGTAGCCCTGTAGCCCTGTAGCCCTGTAGCCCTACAGCCCTACAGCCCTGAAGCCCTACAGCCCTACAGCCCTACAGCCCTACAGCCCTACAGCCCTA
>JADRCD010228742.1:11585-26174 GCA_019843815.1 Montemys delectorum
AGCCCTAGCCCTAGCCCTAGCCCTAGCCCTAGCCCTAGCCCTAGCCCTAGCCCTAGCCCTGGTGCTGGAATAATTCAACTCCAACTGGGAAAGACAAACTGTACTGTGGTCATTTAGTACCTTTGGTTCTCATCATACAGTGAATGCTTTATGGATGTTTAAACCCATTCGTATTCTTGCTTTCAACTATCAACCTGATCCTAGGTGGCTTAAGTTGCTCACAGGAAGCAAACCATGGTGACTGTGAAGCTAGGAGGAATCCAAGTTCTAGAGATGGCCCATGTGATCACATTGTAAGCACAACTTCTTCAGTGTGTAGCCCCGGTGTTACCAAAGTTAGATGCCACCACTCATGCTACAAGTGTCCTTGGGCAAGTGGTAACTGCTGCTCAAAAGAAGCACTGGGGAAAGGGATGGAAGCAGGGTAATGGGGAAGAACCAGGGAGGAAAAGCAGGTTGTGATAAAGTTTGGAGAAAGGTGATTCTATGGAGGAACTGATAATGGAATGAAATGTACTCAAAACTCAGACGTTCTCAATGAATCTCTGCGTTTCTAAGGGGACACAAATAAATAAGCCAAACCTATGATCCTCTTCTTTTCTGGACTTGGCATTCCCTGCCATAGAAGAGCAAGACCCTCCAAGTGCCCTGTGGGAAAATCCTATGACATTTTTCTGCTGTTAGTCAGTGAACTTCATTCTATTACTTTCAAAGAGGGTTCCATAGTGGCTGCCAAGTGTCTCAGTTTGTCAGTAACTTTCAAATGCAACTAGAGAAGTGCTAATAAAAATACTATTTCCCTCCTGCTTCTATAGATCCAGTTTAACAATAAGAATGTTCTTTGGGAATCCTGAAATTTCTACAACTGGTCCTCAGTCATCCTGTCCACAAGCCCCACAATTACAAAACTACAGAGTAAATTTATACGATGATTTGTCTTTGCTATTAATTCTTTACATTTGTTTTCTTTCTTTTTTTTTCTGAGACAGGGTTTCTCTGTGTAGCTCTGCCTGTCTTGGAACTCACTCTGTAGACTAGGCTGGCCCCGAACTCAGAAACCCGCCTGTCTCTGCCTCCCAAGTGCTGGGATTAAAGGCGTGTGCCACCACCGCCCAGCTTACATTTGTTTTCAAAGCATTCTTTTTTATTATAAATAGAATTTTTAATAATAACATTCAAATTTATTCAAATTTACCTGAAAATAACCTCAGAAATATTGTCTGTTGTTCCAATGTTTTGTCTAAAGACAGCTTGGCATAATTTACAGTTCCAAATTTCCATTTTTTTAATTAGATATTTTCTTTATTTACATGTCATATTATATCTCCTTTCCCAGTTTCCCCTAGAAAAAAAGAACAAAATTAAATTAAATTAAATTAAATTAAATATAAAAAAAAAAAAACCTGTTCCTTCCACACTTTCAAAATATGAAGGCTGTGTATATCTCTCATCTGGGAACATAAACAGTCCAAGATGGGGAAGAAGCACCAGCTGGGATTTTTAGTAATGTTTTACAACACATGTGCACATGTTTTATGACACACAAGTGGAGATCAGAAGATAACCCACAGAAGTTGGTTCCCTCCTTGTCATCCTAACACTCAGGAATGGCCGTTATACTACCAACTCACACCCAATAAAAAAGACAGTCTTTACAATTTGGTGGGCATGGACCAAGGGAGAAGATATGTGCCTCCCCCCTCCAAGATGTCCCACTTTCCACGTGTACCTGCCTCCCTCTCAGAGTTGTCCTGAGTCTCTTATCTGTCCCATCTGCTTCCTTCTCGGCTACTCCCTTGTACTTTTTGCTCTCCTATTGTACATTCAAAACCTCTGCCATAGTTCCAAAGAAACACTATGACTACAACTCTCTGAGCCTGCCCTCTCAGCCATTCCAACACACACACACACACACACACACACACACACACACAGAAAGAGAGAGAGAGAGAGAGAGAGAGAGAGAGAGAGAGAGAGAGAGAGAGAGAGAGAGAGAGAGAGAGAGGTTTCAGCCTTAAAGTTCTATGAACCTTCCCCCACCAGCAACTGATGCTGGAGCTCGGGCAAGTCACTAGAGCTTGTCTGAACTGGCCACTTTGTCTTTACCCCTAATGAAACTCCTCCTATAGCTTACAAAATCACGAGGTCCCCAAATATCTCACATCTTACTCTGTGGTATACATCCAAAACTCTCTTACATTCCTCTTCTCTTCAGGAGAATTTCAGTTTTCTACATTTTCTCTTCCTCCTTAGACTACACACAACTACAAAGCTAAGACTAAAATTAAACACACTAGATAGATGGTTCTCTGAAGTCAAGGCCGGCCTGATCAACAGAGCATGTTCTAAGACAGTCAAGCTTAGGCAGGGAAGGAAACCATCAAAACCAGAAAGCTTTGAATGAGGGAGCCATGTTCCAACTCCAGCTGGCTTACCATAGAACATAGAATAGACCACATGTAGCACAATTCAGGAGTGAGAATGAGAAGATAGAAGCTTCTAGAAGTATATTCAGTCCCTAGAATGTTCCATCATTTTCTGATTCACTGTCTTCAATTTTGGAACACGTGGACAAAATATATTTCATCTAGGGATACTGAATACAGTCCTCAAACACTGGTGCATGGTTACATAGCAAGGCTCAGAGCCACTGTGAGATTCCAGATGCCTAAAACACAAAACCTTGTATGCTTCTACCTACATCGATAGCATGTGTCCTTTTAAGTGCTTAGCAGTTTCATACTAACAGTAAAAAGTACAAGGAGAAAAATCAAATACCATCACTTTTTAGCACCATGACAATGCTAATATTGATGCATGATAATATTTTTGAAATTCAAAGCAGGCATGTCTGGAAATATGAAAGGCTTGCCTCTTAGAATGTGTGCACTTCCTCTTTGGAAGTTCTGCCTCATATATAGGCATAAGCAAAGCATGGCAGACATTGGAATATGGCACAAGACAAGACAACAGAATGAAAAGAGAACAACCTTTAGAAATTATGAACTTAAAACACAGAACCCAGTTTTTAATTGCACCATGAATTGATTGCAAGAAGAAAAACCCCAAGCTCACAGGAGAATATGAAATTGTCAGAGGAATCATGGATGACTCCTTCCTACACTTAACAGTGATTCCCTTCATAATGTGGCTTCCTTTGGGAAGTAAAAAGAATTACTTTCAAATTCTCCTTTAAATCCCTTTACCCCCAAAGAAGCCCTTTGGCATTAGAAAGGTCACCAGGAAAACACTGAAATCACAAAAAGAACCAGGTGAGTAAGTACCAGAATAAGAGCCTGATTTACACCATGAATACCCTGGCTCGCAGAACTGTCCTCCATAAAGTGGACGGCTCCCACCTTCACTACACCCTGCTCTTCTCTGATCATGTGTTGCTGGCTTTCTACCACATATGCAATAGCAATGCTTGTTGTTGTTACACACTCCTCTGCAAGTACTGTTCCTGGCATTATACAACCTAAAGACAATGGTAGAAGCTAGTGTGTGAATTCAGCACCTAAAACACCCCAGTATTGTGGTAGCTTCTGGTGTGAACTTTAAACTGATCACGGGGTCCCCATTGGAGGAGTTAGAGAAAGGACTGAAGGAGCTGAAGGGGTTTGCACCCCTATAGGAAGAACAATAATATCAACCAACCAGAGCTCCCAGGGTCTACACTACCAACCAGTGAGTACACATGGAGGGACCCATGGCTCCAGCCAGTATAGTTTAGAAAATTTAGATAGAGTAACATTGCTCAGTTCTTGTATACTTAAAGCTTGTTAAATAAATATAGTAGTCCAGTCTCAATTATTTGGGATATATCTAGGTTAAGATAAAAAGACTTACAAAAACGGCATTAAACTGTTTTCCTCGCACATCCATATAGTTTAGAAATGTCTTTTTGATACTTAATTTTCATTAACAATAAAATAGACGATGATCTAACACAATTGAAAACAGACCATGACAATGGTTAAGAGTAGCATATACTAAGGCAGCCCAAATTTGATATAGAAGCATCTAGAAAACTTTAAAATGGACATCACAAACATGTACTTTCTTTTCATGAAAAATATGAAAGTTATATTTTACATGTAGAAGTATAAAGAATGTGACCAAACATTTGGGTACAGTAGAGTAGAAAGAAGGACATTCACTTGGCTTGGGTAAGACCCTGGGTTCTTGGCTCTGTTGCTTAGCACCATAAAAACAGGAAGAGAGAAACATTTCAATGCAGACAAACCTAAGAAGTGGTAAATTATATGGCATTAAGAGGCTAGAGAGCTGACACAGCTGTTAAGAGTGCTTGCTGCTCTTGCAGAGACCCCGAGTCTGGTCCCCCGCACACAAGCTGGGTGATCCACAACCACTTGTAACGCCAGCTCCTTTCCCATTTGACTCTAGCCTCCACAAGAAACTCCACTCACACTTAGACACAGAGAAATAATCAGAGAAGTATGACAGAGAGAGAGAGATAATATGAAATAATTATAAAGAACAAATTTAAACATAGTAACACAATGCTAATTCCCCAGTGATTTTATTTCAAGATGAAATTCTCAGATTTGTGAATGGGAACATGACTGTCAGTAGACATGGACCGTTTCTTGTGGTAAATGACATGGATTTTTGTCCATTGTGTGGCTCCAATTAGTTTATGATGAAATCAATTATTAACTGGGGCCACGTTTGGACGTAATACTGCTTTTGCAATTGCACCAAACATAATCGAAGTCAGGATAAGTAGTATGCGGGTACCTACAATAATTATTAGCCTGTTGACAGTCACATGTATTTTGGCCCGAATTTTTTTCTGAGTGTCAGTTATAGGGCCGCTGTTCACACTACCACCTGTTCCTCTTTCTAGACAATCTGGTGGTTTCCAGCCCTGAACACAATGGCAGTTGCCATGGTTGTTACACACCCCTCTGAAATTACACTTACTAACATTGCAATTAAAATTCAAAGTTTGATGAAAAACACATCTCTGGTTTTTACAGTATTTGCCAGGGCCACAGGTTGCACCATCCACTACAAGCCCCATTTCTGGAATTTCTGTCCCATGGTGTACATCATACCCAAAACACTGTTCTTCTTTAACATCTGGAACCTTTATGTGATAAAAGGTTCTGTGTTCACCTCCACCAGGAATACGAGTGACACCATCACAGTGGATTAGTCCGCATAAAATATCCTCCTTTTGACATGCTACAGGTTTGCTTCCACCTCGTACGATTTTCAGACCACAGTTTCCAAATCGATCACCTCTGGAATTTAATTCTTTATAGCATGCTGGTGAAGCATCCCTTACTTGGTATCCAAAAAGAGCTTGACACTGCAAGTGACGGTCGCTACAGTTTCCTTTCATGCAAACTGCTAGTGGAGAACAAGGAGTTCCATCCATGATGTAAAAATTTCCTGGGCAATGCTCTGAGATTCCACTACAGTACTCTGGAAGATCACAAATACCAAGTTTGTCTCTGCATATTGTTCCAGTGGGTGCAATGTTACAAAATTCACAGCAACGTCCTGAAGCACAAGCGCTGCCCACAGTGAACTCACAATTGGTTCCACAGCACTCATCAGAGGAGCAGTCCTTCAAAGAACCACAGTCACATTTCTCGCCTCCCTCCAATATCTTATTTCCACAACGAGGAACTTGATATCTCATAGAATTATATGTATGACGCTCTAGACTCAGGCAAGGGTCCCAACCATTTACCTTCCAAAGTATTCTAACATGGCTACAATTGCTAATCACATCGTTAAGAGCAGGAAATTCATCCATGAGACATCTGCTCCTTCTGAAACAAGCACAGCCCGGGCCATCATGATCTAGATTCAAAACATGACCTATTGCATGAGACATGATAGATCCAGACAGAAATATGTGGCTTTTATCTACATGTGTATATAATACTCCCCAGTTGGGGTTACACATTCCATTCTGAAAGGCTGCATAGTTTAAATCCTCAAATTTTCTTTTTGAGAGAATAACTGAAGTGGCATGCTCCATTTCATAATAGAATCTAGATTTCCAATAGCCAAAGTATTCCATAAATCTCCAAGCATTTAAATTGGTTGAGGTTACTGGGAAGTGGTCTCCATCATTCCAAACACATATAGCGCGTGCAAACACAATCAACCCACTTACTCTATAAATGCTATCTGCTATGTTGTTCATGACCAATACTAACTCAAGTGAGGCAGTTTCATTGTTCCCGACATTTTGGAATAATTCATGAGCCACCGTGTAGTGTACTAAAAAACTTTTCACATGGACACGCCACAGATATACAGGGGCTGCTCTGGGACTTGCAGCAAGCTTAGTCTCTTCAGGGGGAACACTTGTCTCTGCCATAATCTCATTACTACACTTTTTAGATTTATGTGACCTTTCATCCACCACAAGCAGAGAAATTACATGCTCAAATTTGGAAGAAGATGACAATGGTTTGATTTCATAAGTGAAGTCATCCACCTGTATCATGCCTTTCAGACCTCCAGTGCAGGTATCTAGTGTAGCTTGGGACCCAGGGACTCCTTCCAAGTAGCTGTAGAAGTAACAATCCCGAGGAACAAATGGGTAATCCTCCTGCTGGGCTCCTTGGTCATTAAAGGTATATACAGGAAAATTTTGAGGAATCATGTTCTTCTTCAGTTTCATGTGGACCACGTGTCTTTGTCCCCTGAAGCGCATGCTATAGGTGACGTGCCCTGACATATGACTTCTATCCATTCTCTGGGGAACCTTCCTGGGGATGACAACTTCAGAGGTCGAGAAGCGCCATTTGGGAGGTCCACGGGAACAGCAGGCAGGGGATGACAGTGCCCACAGCACAGAGAGCCAGAGAGCAGCTCCCAGGAGTTCCAAAGTCCAGGTAGATCGTCTGAGGAAGGGAGCCATGGACCAAAACCAAATCTGGTATGCTAGGTGACAAACAAGACCAAGATATCAGGGCATGAGGAGAGCAGAGTGAGGCAAGAGGCTTACAACCTCTGGTAAGTAAAGGGAGAGAGGCTGTTACATAACAATGCTGCACTCATCTAAGCATTGTGTGCTCAGTGATCTGGAGACCCTATGGTCGAAGCCCCAGGGAAGAGCAAAAAGTGGGAGGCACTTGAAGAAATAAGTATGTATTTGGGTTATAATAGCTCATGTCTGACTGTGAAAATATAAGTGGGAAAAAGAAATTTTGAGCTTTAGGACAATATGTATGTGTACATATGTATGTGTATGTGTGTGTGTGTGTGTATGTTTATGATTACATATATCATACACCATAATATATATATGATGTATACCTTATAACATATATCACATATGAAATATCTCATATAATATGCTATATGATATATATGACATAGTATAAATCTTATATTGTGTAAGGAGATGATTGACCATTTAATTATGTCCAGAAGCAATCATTAGTAAGACATTAGATGCTCCTCTGTCTGGGATCTTGTGAGAAGAATAATTATTTATAGAAATAACTTTGGGCACTTTTTAGAGAACTATATTTTTATGTATATGAGTTCCATTTTATGTGTATGAGTACACTATAGCTGTCTTCAGACGCACCAGAAGAGGGCATCAGATCCCATTACAGATGGTTGTATGCCAGCATGTGGTTGCTGGGAAATTGAACTCAGGACCTCTGGAAGAGCAGTCAGTGCAATCAACCACTGAGCCATCTCTCCAGTCCGTACTTTGGGCATTCTTTATCTTACTGGGCTTTTGCTAATACATTTTTCTAAATTTGTGGTTTATTCTTCATGTGTACATGTTTTCTTGTAGGTTTTTTTTTCTAAATTCTGGTTTATTTGTTTGCCTATTTGGTTTTTTTTTTTTTTCAAGAGAGAAAGGAAACAGAGCTGGTTGGGTGCAGAGATGTGGAGGATCAGTGCTGAGGTCCAGCTCAGAATTCAGGTACTGAGGAAGGCAGCAAGGCTGGCATCATCAAGAGGCAATAGCTTTTGACTTCTGCCAATTTAATTCTCTCCTGCTATTCTGTAGCCAGAAGATGATGACTTCTGCCAATTTAATTGTCTCTTGCCATTCTGCAGCAAAAAGAGGATGGCTTCTAGAAATTAACTCCTGCTGACAGCAGCAGGGACATTAAGAAAACTTAGTTTCTTAGATTCTTTTCTCTTTGACTCAAAGGCCTCTCACTAGAATGGTGAGAAACTCAGAGTTCATTAAAGAAAGTCAGGCACAGGCACACACACACACACACACACACACACACACACACACACGCACGCACGCACGCACGCACATGCACACGCACACTGGATGAAGCAGAAAAGCTCTACACTGCCACTTTCTTGTCTTTCTTAGGTTTTATACCTTCTCCAGAAATAGATCACATGGTCTTCTAAGCAATTTTATATTCCATAAGTTCAAAATAAGCTTAAACTAGTTCATGTCATAGATCAGTAAGGTTTAAAGAGCTAAAGAAGAATTTTTTACATGTCTGTCCATTAAGACTAGTACCTAACTATCTATTTTCTGGATCCACAAGTTCACTATAAATTAAAAAAAAATAGTTTTTATGTCAGAAGTTAGAACAATTTTGTCAAGAGACATATGAGTTGTCTTGTGTCTTATTATTTTTATGTCTTATATAGATGAACTAGTCCATCATTTGCTTTCTGTTCTTTTATCTACTATTAATTGTCCATTCCCAGTTTATGACATTTAGTTAACAGACAGTGGCCTCATTCCTAACCTAGAAGGAATGTTTTCCTAGATTATAAATTTATTCCAAGCCTCTTTCCTCTCTACTGCAATTAGCCCATGACACATGAAGGTTTACAGAACTCTATGTGCAGCTTTTATTCTATAGGGGCGTGAGATTGCTTGTATCAATGGAGGGAGTTTATAAAACCATGATCAGGAATTATGAAATCATCAATTCGTCTAAAAAGCATTACTCCATGAAACTACATCTTCCTATAGATTCTGAAGGAGATCTTCCAAAGAGAGTAGATAAATGCAGGGGGTCTGCCTTGGTGGGGGTCTTGTTTCTTGTTGGTTCTTCTTGATGCAGTGGAGGGTAAAAAGCATGTGAAGAGGGTAAGATTTTGTCTTACAAGATAGGGTTCCTGTAAAATAATGAAAAGTTTACTTATCTAAGTCTAAGTTACTTTACTACTGTAGCTAACCTGCCTTCTGTGATCCTCTGAGGCAAGAAACTCCAGTTTCTAGCTCTTAGCACCTCCTTCTGAAACAGTAATGGGTTAAGGAAATAGTAATAGTAAATAGTTCAGCAGGAACTGCTCAGTATAACTTTCAACATGCTAGTCAGAAGTCACAGGAAGAAAAAGAAACACTTAGAAAAGTAATTATAGCATTTATTACTAAGTTGTAAAAAATTTCCTATGAATCGAAGTACAAATGGGAAAAGACCTTAAGCGGTGAAAGAGAAAAATTCTTCTCAGTAGGGAAAGGGAAAAAATTCTTCTCTCTTTGTCCTCAGTACTTATTCATCTTTCAGAATACATGATCAGTTCTGGGAGGAGAGGGAAACCCTTATTGAGTATTTTTGCATCAATATTCATAAGGGAAATTGGTCTGAAGTTCTCTTTCTTTGTTGGGTCTTTGTGTGGTTTAGGAATCAGTGTAACTGTGGCTTTATAGAACGAATTAGGTACTGTTTCTTCTGTTTCTGTTTTGTGGAATAGTTTGAAGAGTATTGATATTAGGTCTTCTTTGAACATCTGATAAAATTCTCCACTAAAACCATTATAGAGTTTATCACCAGTTCACACAAAAAAATCAGATCATAAATTGAAATAGAGGTTTACAACACAGAATGTTTACATTCATATCCATTAGGAGTAATTATCTGGCTAAACATCCATCACTAGTCACAGCTCCACAAGGTCACTGAAGGTTTAAAATGATAACCAAGTTATTGGTGAGTTTTGTATAGATAAACTCAGTCAATATTGCATCTTCTGTCCTAGCACCTATAATAAGTCGTTAGTTCCCTTTTAATGACCTTTGGTTAATTGTTTTACAATCTTTTGGAATGTGCTTTGAGTAGGAGAAAGTCTGGCTACTAAGAGAAATTGAGTGGTTACACAAGGGAGACTGACAGAGTTCTCACTGTAGATCTGACTATCAGAAAAGGACCTAATAGCAGTTCCACTATTAAAGAGTTTAATAATCACTGATATAATTTCAGGAATTCTTATAAGATCATCATTAAGACTTAAGAAATCACCTGTTTGTCTATATAGCCTCACTACATGACAGTACATCTTTGTGGATCTGCAGAGATCTGCTCCAATAGGGTTGGCAAATACCTACTTATTCTTATATATGTCTAATAATATCAGGAAAAGCATATTAATAGTAGGAATCTTTCCTAAAATGAATTATCTCAAGGCCTTGCTACATAAGAACGAATCTGTCACAGGTCATATTATAATCTGAAGCAAACAATACAGGAAGATCACCTGCTACTTATTAGCTTGTCTCATTATGGCTCCTAACAGGTAAATACCCAGAAAATCACTAAGTTGGCAGAAAAGGCATATCTGTAGTGAGAAGCAATGAAGTCTCTGAAGACCCTGCATCTCCAAACACACCCATCACAGCCATGCAAAATACTGGGACACTTCTAGAAAATGCACTTGCTTGTCATAGCCTTTTCTAGATGGCTTCTGAAAGATCTGAAAGGAATTGGAGAATGGGAAATCATGATAGGAATATGTTGTGTGGATTTTTTCAATAAAAATTTAAAAAAAAGAAACCCAACTAGAGGTGATGAATGGAATGTTAAGACTACATAGATGTCAGATCTTCTGACAAAGGACTCCATACCCAAATAGTGCCAGTAGGGAGCTAGCCTCACAGGAGTACAGACAGGCCTGCGAGTGCCAGCAGGATCACCACTGCTGCTCATAGGAAGCTGCCCGGAACCCTCAGGACACAGGAACTGAGGGGCAGCCTGAAATGGGAGCCTTCTGGTTTCCATTTCTGCCTATAACAGATCCTCTGCCACAGGGCTCCATACCCAAATAGCACCAGGAGAGAGCTAGTCTGCCAGGAGTGCCTACACACCTGTGAGCACAGGTAAGACCACCACTTATGTTAAAATTCCTGGACCAAGAGAGACCCTCACAAAACCATCAGGACACAGGAACTAAGATTCAGCTAGGGACAGAATCCTTCTGGTTTCTGTCTGTATCCCAGAGCTGACCCTGTACCACAGCTCTCCATACCCAAATACCTCCAGGAGAGAACTGGTCTGCCAGGAGTACTGATACACAAGCTTGCAGGAGGGAAAAGTCAAAGTCAGAGGCAACAAGACCAGTTAACACTAGAGATAACCAGATGGCAAGAAGCAAGGGCAAGAACATACGCAACAGAAACCAAGGAAGGATACTTGGCATCATCAGAACCCAGTTCTCTCACCACATAGGACCCTGGATAGACCAACACACCAGAAAAGCAAGACTCTGACTTAAAATCACATCTCATGATGATGTAGAAGAATTTAAGAAGGACATAAATAACTCCATTAAAGAAATACATGAGAACACAGGCAAACAGCTAGAAGCCCTTAAAGAGAAAACACTAAAATCCCTTAAAGAATTACAAGAAAAGACAACCAAACAGGTGAAAGAATTGAACAAAACCACTCAGATCTAAACATGGAAATAGAAACAATAAAGAAGCCAGGCAGAGGTGGCACACGTCTTTAATCCCAGTACTTGGGAGGCAGACTTTTTAGAGTTTAATGAAAATTATGGCACAACATACACAAACATATGGGACATAGTGAAAGCAGTGCTAAAAGGAAAACTTAAAGGTCTGAGTGCCTCCATGAAGAAACTGGAGAGAGCATACACTAGCACATCTGAAAGCTCTAGAACAAAAACAAGCAAATAAACCCAAGGGAAGTAGATGGGAGGAAAAACTCAAACTGTAGGCTGAAATCAACCAAGTAGAAACAAAGAGAACTACACAAAGAATGAACAACACCAGAAGCTGATTCTTTGAGAAAATTGACAAGACAGATAAACTCTTAGCCAGACTAACCAGAGGGCACAGAGACAGTATCCCAATTAACAAAATCAGAAATGAAAAGGGAGACATAACAACAAAAATTGAAGAAATTCAAAAGATCATCAGGTCCTACTACAAAAACCTATGCTCAACAAAACTGGAAAAATGTAGATGAAATGATTTTCTAAACAGATACCAGGTTCCAAAGCTAAATCAGGATCAGATTAACCATCTAAACAGTCCCATCACCCTTAAAGAAATAGAAGTAGTCATTAAAAGTCTCTCAACCAAAAAAGCCCAAGATCAAATGGTTTTAGTGGAGAATTTCACTGGATGTTCAAAGAAGGCCTAATACCAATACTCTTCAAACAATTCCACAAAACAGAAACAGAAGAATCACTAACTAATTCGTTCTATAAAGCCACAATTACATTGATACCTAAACCACACAAAGACCCAACAAAGAAAGAGAACTTCAGACCAATTTCCCTTATGAATATTGATGCAAAAAATACTCAATAAGGGTTTCCCTCTCCTCCCAGAGCTGATCTTATACCACAGCATCTGGAGCTGACCTGTGTCACAGCACTCTATACCCAAAATATTGCCGGGAGAGAGCTAGCCTCCTAGAAGTGCCGAGAAGCCTGTGACCACAGGTAAGACTACCATTACTACTCAGAGGGACCAAGAAGGACACAGGAACTGAGGAGCAGTCTGGGACAGGAGCCTTCTGGTTTTTCTCTCCACCTAGAGCTGATCCTGTGCCACAGCCCTACATATGCAAACACTGCCAGGAGAGAGCTGGTCTCCCATGAATGCCAACACTTGTATGAGCACAGGGAAGATCACCACTTCTGTTCAAATTCCTGGACCAAGGGGGACCATCTCAGAGCCATCAGGACACAGGAACCAAGGAACAGCCAGGGACAGGATCCTTCTGGTTTCTCAGAGCTGACCCTGTACCATAATTCTCCATACCCAAATTCCTCCAGGAGAGAACTGGTCTCCCAGGATTGCTGACACACAAGCTTCCAGGAGGGAAAAGCCAAAGTTAGAGACAGCAAGACCAACTATCACCAGAGATAACCAGATGGTGAGAGGCAAGGGCAAGAACATAAGCAACAGAAGTCAATGCTACTTGGCATCATCAGAACCCAGTTTTCCCACCACAGCAAGCCCTAGATACCCCAACACACCAGAAAAGCAAGACTCTGATTTAAAATCACATCACATGATGATGATAAAAAGGACATAAATAGCTCCCTTAAAGAAATACAGAAGAACACAGGTAAACAGCTAGAAGCCCTTAAAGAGGAAACATAAAAATCCCCTAAAGAATTACAGGAAAACGCAACTAAGCAGGTGAAGGAATTGAACAAAACCACCCAGATCTAACAATGGAAATAGAAACAATAAAGAAATCACAAAGGGAGACAACACTGAAAATAGAGAACCTAGGAAAGAGACCAGGAATAATAAATGCAAGGATCAACCAACAGAATACAAGAGATAGAAGAGAGAATCTCAGGGGCAGAAGATACCACAGAAAACATCGACACAACAGTCAAAGAAAATGCAAAATGCAAAAAGTCCCTAACCCAAAATATCCAGGAAATGCATGATAAGAATAGGTATAGAAGAGAGTGAAGATTCCCAATTTAAAGGGCCAATAAATATCTTCAACAAAATAATAGACGAAAACTTCCCTAACCTAAAGAAAGAGATGCAAATGAACATACAAGAAGCTTACAGAACTCCAAATAGATTGGACCAGAAAAGAAATTCCTCCTATCACATAATAGTCAAAACATCAAATGCACAAAATAAAGAATATTAAAAGCAGTACGGGAAAATGGTCAAATAACATATAAAGGTACACCTATCAGAATTACACAAAATTTTTCAACAGAGACTATGAAAGCTAGAAGATCCTGGGAAGATCTCATACAGATCCTAAGAGAACACAAATGCCAGCCCAGACTATTATGTCCAGCAAAACTCTCAATTACCATAGATGGAGAAACCAAGATAATCCATGATGAAACCAAATTTACACAACATCTTTCCACAAACCTAGCCCTGCAAAGGATAATAAATGGAAAATGACAACAAAGAAGGGAAACTACACCCTAGAAAAAGCAAGAAAGTAATCCTATGGATCCTATCAGATTACTACGGATTAAGGTAGGTCTTCAAAAGCAACAAAGACAACAGAAAGCCCACATACTCCTGGGAGCTGAACAACACCCTACTCAATGATAACTTGGTCAAGGAAGAAATAAAGAAAGAAATTAAAGACTTTTTAGAATTTAATGAAAATTAAGGTACAACATACCCAAACTTAAGGGACACAATGAAAGCAGTACTAAAAGAAAAACATATAGCTCTGAGTGCCTCCAGAGTGTAGTGTAGAAGCTGCCAGAATGTTGGCACAAGACAAGAGAAGAAAACATACTCCAAAAGGAGCCAGAGCAACAGCAGCATTGGATCGTGAGGACCATGAGGACCATGAGGACTATGAGGACCATGAGGACCATGAGGACCATGAGGACCATGAGGACCAT
>JADRCD010228743.1:0-23044 GCA_019843815.1 Montemys delectorum
ACACACACACACACACACACACACACACACACACACACACAAACACACAATAAATGTATTTTTTAAAGAATATTTGCCTCAAGGACCATCATGAACATTAAATGAAATAGCAAGTACAAACCACTTAGTATATAAGGTGCTGCAGGCTGGCAAGGCAGCTCAGTAGTAAAGGTGCTTGCCAATAAGCTTAAAGGCCTAGATCTGACTCCCAGGATCCACCTAGTGAATGAAGACAAGTGACACCTACAAGTTGTCCTCTGACTTCCATACATATACAACAGCATTAATGCATGCACATGCACAATAAATAAATCACATTTCACTTCTTAAAATAAAAAACATGTGAGTATGGGAGTTGTCTCTGACTCTTTTGACTGCTCTTGAGACCCTTTTCCTCCCACTGAGTTGCCTCATCCAGCCTTGATATAAGGATTTGTGCCTAATCTTATCATAACTTGTTATGCTGTGTTTGGTTGATAACCCTGGGAGGCCTGCTCTTTTCTGAAGGGAATCAGAGGAGGAGTGGACATGGGGAAAAGTGGAGGGAGGCCACTGGGAGGAGGGGAGAGAAGGGAAACTGGGTGGAATGTATTGTATAAGAGAAAAATTTTTAAAGGGAGAGAAAAGGAGATCATGATATTAAGTCATAGCAACAACAAGAAACACTCAGTGGGCTTCTTTATTGTACTAGATTTAAAAAACTAGAAATGCAGAAAGTGAGGCTATGAGAGTCTACAGCCTCTAAGAACAGGAGTCACTAATACAATTGTTCTGGTGGAGCAAAGAACTGGCAAAACATCCAGACAGTTTCCAATGTGGACGCCCTCGTGCTCACCATAGGATACTATGCAAGTCACATCCCTGTCATTTACATATCCGCTCCTTTGATGAACTCTCCACTCTCACCAATCTCTGCACTAAGCACTATAGGATGAGAACTCTTAGGAGTCCAAGTTCCTTTACTCCTAAGATAGAAATGAGAGGTCTACTCATGTCTAGGGCTGTCTCAAACTATGTGCTTAAAGCAACAAAAATGTCCCACTGTTCAGAGGCTCTAAGTCTGAAACATGTCTTGCCCATACTCCCTACAAAACCTGCAGAGTGGCCCTCACCTTTTCCTGGCTTCCAATAGAGGTCATCACTCCTTGGCTTATAGCTACAACTCTTACATCTCTTCCTATGTCATCACCTGGCTTTTCCCCTGGAGGGCCCTATACCCATACACGTTTATAAGAACACCAGTCATTTTAGATAAGACACATCCTCTACCAGTATGACTTCATCTTAACTCATAACATCTACAGTGAGACAGCATCTAAGTAAGGTCATTCTGAGGCACCTGGGATTAGGAGGTCAGCATCTCTTTTTGAAGGACACAATTTAGTCCAAAATTACACCCTACATGGGAACCTTTGGTAGGCCAGGCCTTTCCACTGGGGCCAACCTTAGCATGTCATCCCTGGCATCCTAGAAGCTTCCAGTACTATAAAAAATAAAAGAGCAAATCCCAAGGGGAAGGGCAGCACACTTTCCAAGGCAGTGTTCTTCGAAGCTGCCCCGTGATAGAAATCCAGACAGTGGCATCATGTGCTTGAGAAAGTGAGAGGGAGGGAGGGAGGTCTCTCCACCTATAAGGTGCTTGCTGCACAAGCATGGGGTCACGAACTTGATCCCCAGAACCGTACAGAAAAGCATGACGTGTGGTGCACACTTGCAATCCCAGCGTTGGGGAGGTGGAGACAGGAGGATTCCTGGAGTTTGCTGGCCAGCCAGTCTAGACAAATCAATGAACTCCGGGTTCAGTGAGAGACACTGTCTCAAAAAAATGCAAGGTGAACAAACAGCTCCTGGGAAACAAGAGCCAAGGTTGACCTTTGGCCTCTACATACATGTATGTACACACACTTGTGCACACATATAGAGTAAAATGGAGGAGAAAGACCATGCCACCCTTTAATCTGAAGGCCAGGTAGCCAAAGTTCAAGAGAGCTGTGCTGGGTGCTGCCTCCCTCTCAGAGAATGCAGTGCAATCCTAGAAGCTATCTGGACAATACTTTGCCTCCTCACAAAATTCCTCGAGGATCCAGAAAGGGAAGGCAGCCAGCATTTTTATTTAGAGTTTCCTCTGTGCCAAGCCATATGTGAAACGGCTTTCTGGCCATTTCTTTCGAGCCTCATGACAAGGCTTCTATTATTAACTCCATTTGGCAGATGAGTCTCTGGAGAGTTAACGGGATCTCTCCCAAGTTCCACGGTGTAAAAGATGGTACCCTGACTTCAACCTTGGTTGGTTATCTCAAACAACCAAGTCTGTAATCTTTCCACTGCTCTGTTATCTCCTATCAGAAAATCCATGTGAAAAGTTGAGGCATTGTATCTGGCAAACAGAGATGGTTGTTAGACATGTAAATCCATCCTTCTTCCCCGAATGCTTTCAGATCGAATGGCAGTCTAGGAAGATATAACACCATTTGATTCTCCTGACCTTGTGTGAACTTGAACTCATGGAATTTTATTCTCCCATCTCACGTGGGACTCTTTCCCTTCCTTTCCCTTATCCCATATCTTGACCCCAAGAGAAAGAGTAAGGCAGGGTTCAGCTCTGAGTCCTTCTGGGCAGCCTCCTATACTCCATCTTTGTCTGCAGAGCCCATAAGCGGAATCTCCTATCCAGCCGTGTCGGCTAGAGATAGATGTTACCTGCAAGCCTCCCCAGGAAAGTACAAAGAATCCCAAGACTGACTCTAAGACAGGCTCCAGAGCTGGCACCCACACTAACTTATTAGCAAACTGGGGCTTCATGCTGTGCCTCTCTCACCAAGTTTGTCCAAGGAGGAGCATGTGCTGTGATCCCGAGTGTTCTTCTGTCCAACAGCTTCTGTCCTAGTGTCCTTAAAAGTGAGGAGGACTCACAGATGCCGCAGGGACGGGGTAGGCCGTGCTCTCTCAGATTCCAATGTACAGCATTTGGACATGTTGAAAACACCCCCTTGGTAGTTCTAGGTGAAACCTCCCCAAAGACAGCTGGAATAAAGGACTGAGTGCTTGCAGCCAGAGGTTCCTGCTACAGTCAAAGCTCATCAGGGTCACAGGCGATGCTAAGAGCTTAGTCAAAGGCCTGGTCCTTGAGACAAACAGAACTGGTGCGCACAAACGGTTTTCCCTGTTTTGTGTAAGCTGCTCATGTACTCTCACGGCAATTGGTTCTCGTGTGAAGCAGGTCCAGTTCATAATTTACATGCAATAAATTTCTAGCTGAGCAAGTTTAAGCAAGTCCTCTCTCATAGATTCATTGTACGTGTTCACCTACTTCAAAGCTGACCATGTATTTAGCTATTTTATTTTTTTATTTTTGAGACAAGACACCTCGAAGAAGCAAACGTATAAAGGAAAAGATTACGTTGGCTCACAGTTTCTGAGCACTACAGTACACCACATGGGAGGAAAGGAAGAAGCATACCCTCAGTCCACGGCAGCAGGAGAAGGCAATGGAGCTGTTCACATTTGGTGGCTCAAGAAGCAGGTAGCATGAGCGGAACTGGGAACAGGTATAAAGGGTCACCACTAGCAACCTGCTCCCCCTAGCCATGCCCTACTTCCTACAGGCCCTACAGCCTTCCAAACAGCACCACAACTGGGAACCAAGGCATAAGCCTGTGGGAGACATTCTAGATCCAACCTATACCATTCTATCTTTGTGGGCCACAGAGGGGAAGAAGGCATCCAATCCCCAACGCCTACACTGTTAGGTGTGAATGAATTGGGGGCCTGTGGCCCCGTTACTTTTTTCACACACATGAATTTTAAAAAAAAAATGTGTGTGCTGGGTACAGAGGAAGAAGGAATAAAGGAGAAGAGAGGTCTCATAGTAACCCTCCATTCACTGCACTCAATTACTGGCCAGCTCCAAGTGCTTTTGTGAATTAGAATTTCCTGCATTTATTCTATGCCTAATATGAGCCTTGGCGAGTGTCCCATGCCCTGTGTATGCTCTCTCCACTGAAGCCCACAGAAGCCCCTGGCCGCAGGCACACTCTCACACTTGAGAAATTAGAAGAACTGGAATTCCTGCTCAACACCACACAGCCAATAAATGGCAGAACTGGGGTTAAATGCCATGAAAACACACAGGATCCCTCACAGTGTCTTCAATACAAAATGTACAGGTATAAGTGCCATGGTACCAATTCAGTTTAATTAGACTACTCAAATGATCAATTCCATTAACATAATTTTTTTCAAATTTTGAATTGGGTAATTTACACATCATGGAATGTCAGAGATTGTGTGTGTGTGTGTGTGTGTGTATCCATTTCACATAAGACTAGAAGCACAAGCTCCTTTCTCAGCATTGCACAGCAAGCTAATACCATGGTCTGGAACTGAGCAATGTATTGGGATTGGACACTCCAGGTATTTCTACACCCCAGTCTTACTTAGGATTTCATTCCTGTGAAGAGATATCATGACCATGGCAACTCCTATAAAGGAAAACATTTAATTGAGGCTGGCTTACAGTTTCAGAGGTTCAGTCCATTCACATTATGGTGGGGAACACGGCAGCATGCAAGCAGACATTGTGCTGGAGAAGGATCTGAAAGTTCTACATTTTGATCCACAAGCAGCAAGGAGGAGACTGGGTGCACACTGGGTATAGCTTGAGCATAGGAGACTTCAAAGCTCACTTTCACAGTGACACATTTCCTCCAACAGGACCATGCCTACCCCCAAAAGGCCGCACCTCTTAATAGCACCCTCCCTGTGAGCCAAGCATTCAAGCACATGAGTCTATGAGGGCCGTACCTATTTCAAACCACCACAACCCCTATATTTATTATCCACTCTGGGACTTGGAAATAGTGTTCTTGAAAATAGTATCTGTTTGATGCAGGTACCAATTGCATACAGTTCCTGTTTGTGTTCCTAATGTCTGCCAGACAAAATAATTCCTTTGATGAATGTGTGATAGTTGTATAGCAAATTAAACAAACCATAAACACTCCCAAAATACAGAAGAATAAACTGACACTCAGATACATGAGATTATCAACCCAAGGTTCAATGGCTCCAGCCAAACCAGTATTCAATCCAGGTCTTTCTGGCTTTGGAAGCCACACTTATCCACTATACAAGGTACCAGGTCCGTAGAAGTATCTAGCCTCAAATGAGTACCCTGCTGCTTTTGCTTGTGTTGGAAAGAGCCTTAGATGCAGGGGTCTGGCAGGAGGATGGGAGGGGGCAGGGCTTGGCTAGAACCCTTAAGTGTGTGCAATAAGGAAAGGAAGGACCTTCCCCATGAGGCCCACCTCACAGAGTGCCTCTGGCCCAGATGGCCAAACCAGCCGCACATGTTTGGAAGTCAGTAAGCAGCTTTGCTGGGGGGCCAGGAGAAAGATCCGTTCTGGGGGTTCTGCCAGACCTGGAGCTGAGTCTGCCAGAGGGAGGTCAGGCAGGGAGAGGACAGATGTGACCATGGCTCTGCCAAAGGCCATGCTGGCCCCAGTGAGACAGTCCTCCAACCAAAGCCATAACCTGACTTTGCTTCAGCTTCCCAGATTAGACCATGGAAAAGTGGTTCCATGTGATCCTCCCAGCCTGTTGCTTACTCGCCCCCATATACACCCAGCGAGGCCACCTCCCACCTCCAGTTCAGAATCCTGGGACATCTATTTCGTGTCAACACAAGGATGCTGCTCTTTATTTCCTTCCTTCTTGAACAGATAAAAATAATTCTGTCAGGCTCAAATATCCATGAGAGCTCTCAAGAAGCTGGGCTTAGACATGTTTGCACGTCAGGACCAAAGCAATCCCACATGTGGCCTCTGTGATGAGGTGTCCTCTACATGGCAAGTGGCTGCTTCACAGTCTCCAGTGCTGAGGGGAGGAGGCTAGCACAGATGCAGCCTCGCCCTCGCTAACAATTCTACATGGGGCTTCTTAATTCACCAACTTTATTTTGCAGATGGAGAGTCTCAGGTTCTGAGAAACGGAACTATTTCAAAGCCATTTGTTCAGCAAACGTTTGTCATGTTCCCCAAAATGCCTGACATGAACTTCCACAAAAGAAAAATCTAGTGCCTGAGAGGATTTACTGATAGAGTCCCTTGATACTCTGTGTAAAGCTTCCCAGGGGCAGAAGAATAAAGAATAACTAAGAGGCGTCGGGGGGGGGGGGGGGGGGCAGAAACAAGTTCTAGGCACAAGTTATCCTGGAAACTACTGATTAAACCATGGTTGCTTAGGAAATCACTGATTAAAGGAATGAAACAACACAGGATTTTTCTGGAGTACAGGAGTTTTCAAATATCATAATGACTAAAGCGTCTCCGACTATCCCCAAAGAGCAGAGTGCAAACGGCATTCTCCCAGCTATGAGCCAGAGTTCTAAGAAAACCATTTTCGGAAGCACTTCCCTGATGAATTATTAGGCTGAATCATAAGAAATTGGCAACATTTGGCAGGTCTTTCCACAAGACAGCAATTCCTTAAGGTTCATCTTAATGTGAATAATAGTGTTTCTTCATGTTTTCTTCCTCCTTTATCATATTCTGGAGTGTGACTTGACTACCATGGATTTCAAAGGGGTGCCCGGGATGTAGCTGTTACATACTGGTTGTTAGACCCAGAGGAAGGTAGCCTGGCTAGCCACGCTTGTCCTTATAGAACCTAAAATTCTCATAGCAGCTGACCCACTAGAAGTTGTGTCCTCTGGTCCTGTTAGGTCTCAGTGGGTCTGAGGAGCTAGTGTCCACTGTGGAATTTAAGTACAAGTGACAGTTGTCATTAACAGGTGAGCCAGAAAAGCTGTGTATCATCCATGGCTTTCCTATCTTTTCTCTAAATACTAAGGACCCGAATCCCCAAGTGGCGGCATATACACAAGACAGTAGATGCAGTCCCAGACTCTCCACATGGCAGGAAGCTTCTCACCCACCAGGAACACCCAGACTGAATTGTTAGGTGAAAATGTGAAGAGAGGGAGCCCCGCCCCCGCCGTCCCGGGACCCGCTGCCCCCTACTCTGTCGGACTGACGTGTTGGCTGGCTGTTCCGAGTGCCATGTTGGGTTCTTCAAGCTTTGCCACCATGAAGAAGGTGATTCAGCAGCTCCGGCTGGAGGCCGGGCTCAACCGCGTAAACGTTTCCCAGGCAACTGCAGACTTGAAACAGTTCTGTCTGCAGAATGCTCAACATGACCCTCTGCTGACTGGAGTGTCTTCAAGTACAAATCCCTTGAGACCCCAGAAAGCCTGCTCCTTTTTGTAGTCATCTGTCTTGAGGTTTCTCAAGCCACTTTTCATGAACCAGTGAATATTCAAGAGAACTAAGCTTGAAGTCTGTACAAAAGCTTCTCTTTAACACGTGCCACAATACACTATCTTTTACTTGTCAGTTCTTAACATCTACCTCTCTGAATTTCATGGATTTCTGTTTCACAAGGTTTAACTATTTTATATACACTGGCTGTAGCTACAATAAAGCAGCATACAAACCTTTAAAAAAAAAAGAAAAGAAAAGAAAAGAAAAGAAAATGTGAAGAGAAAGAAGCAGCTGATTACCTTAAGCCACTGAAACTGGGGAGGGGGGATTGTTGCTATTGTTATTAACACTGTTATAGAAAAAAAAATCATTTTCCTAAAAAAAAAAAAAAAAAAAAAAATTTTGTGGTAAAGCTGGGGGCAGCAGTGGCATGCCTCCTAGGCCCTGCAATAAAGACAATATAGAGCTAACAAAGGGATGGGTATTCAGCGTGGCCTTGCCAGGTCATCGTGTTTGGAAGTCAATGTCATTTGTAGGGAGTTGTGAATGCCTTGCTGGCTTTAAGGATGTCAATCAAACCCTCAGTCTTTTGATTGAGGGATTCTTGGCAGCTCCTCCACCCCAACCCCCATGTCTAATCAGTCCTCATTAGTTGACTGTGGGTCATTGGGTGCTCTTCACTCAGAGCTCCTTGGCCTACTGCCTTTCTCTCCTCACATGTCTGTCCTGATCACACCATTGTCCTTGATACCAGACTCAGACCGACCCATCTAAGGATCCACAGATGAGGAGTTTAAAGGGATTTTGCTTAACTCTGAAGAGCTTCAGCGTCTGTCTGCCTGTCTAAAGCTGAAAGTGATCCTAGGCTGCATACCATACCATGAGGCCCAGTTTCTTTAATCTGGCCCATAGGGCTCTCTGGGAGCTGTCCCTGCCTCTTCTCTGGCCTTCTACCCCAGGTTGCAGCCACCTTGGAGTTACTGAAGGAGTCTGTAGACATTCATATCATCTATGGCTGAATTCTAGACTTGGAAGAATAATGAATCTGCCCAATGTTGACCATGGCATTTGATAACAAAGACATCCTATTAGAGGGGCATGGCTGAGGAGAAAGATTCAAATGAGCACCTACTGCTCTTGTTAAGGCAGAGAAGAGGAAGACATCACAAAGGTCAGACTTTGAGACCAGACTGGCGTCTTAGAAAGGACACAGAGACTTCTCTACTGTGTGCACCTTCCAGTTCCTATGGCTCACAATAATCCTGCACTAAGAAATGTATTAATTTCTTTCAAAATCAGGAGGATTTCAACAAAACAACTCCCTGAATATTAGAGTAAAAGAAAATGTTTTAATTTCTTTCTCACTTCAGAAAAATATTTTCATTTTTAGGGGCCATGGAGATCTATTCAGTCTTACCTAAAAGAGGAAAATAACTTGAAGTATTTAATGTTATACCAACAATGATTTTTTTATATTTATTTCTATTAGGATGAGAAAGATTCCCAAAAGCAAAAGTACGCAGGCTTCTTTGGAGAGTCCTGGCTTGGGGTGACTTTCCTATGACCTCTGGTGGTGGTGGGCTAACAGGAGGTTAAAACAGGGATGGTTTAAGAACCATCATTAAAAAAAAAATAAAGTTACAGGTTCCCTTTATGGAGTTTAATAGAAATTTGTGGGCAACGGGAATTGTGCAAATTGTACCTGGTAGAGAAGACTCTGTGCCTTCTCAAAGATGTCAGCCTCTAGTTTCCAAGTCTGACTGCCTTTGTGAGGTCTACCTGTCATCTGCCTTGAAAATAGAAGTTGCAAGTCATTTGTATAGTGTGACACACAGCCTACCGTCAAACTGCCTCTAGATCCAGCAAGCAACACAGCTCACCTTGGAGTCCTGTCTGCTAGTCTTTAAAGGGAGGGCAGGAAATAAAATATTTAATTCCTCGAAGCAGACATCTGAATTACAGTTTTTGAGAATGAGCCCACAGAGAGAACAGCACTTCCCTAAAGGATCTCCAGAGACACCAACAGTGCACAGAGAACCTTCCCAGGAAGGAAAAGCTGACTTCCGAGGATGTCCCCAGCCACCTCCCCTGGACCCATGCTAAACACCTACCCTTCCTGCTTTGGCCCCAGGAAGAGGACAGTGTCTAATGAGAACAGTAGCTGTTCTCACTGGTCAAAATGAGTCTCGTTTCATTCGACTCAGTCTGAGTTCTGAAGCTACTTCACGGTGATCTCTTATCCTCCCTTCAGCTAAATCTATAAGATAAAGGAAAGGGCAAGACATGGTACTCGCACACTTGCTGGAAAATCTCTAAGAAAGGATGAACCCTGGCACACTATGCTTTCAAATCACAAAACTATGACCTCTCTGTATTCAAAGTAACCATGTTTCGCTATTACCTTCTGCCATTTAACTCAACAGACATTCTGAGCTATTATAATTAAATGAATGGCAGTCCAGATTACCCACAGAAGACCACATTAAAAGAAAATCACCCACTAGCAATTTACCGTGTATGGTAGAAGCTGTTGGGTGAGTGCCCAATAGCTATTCATTCCTGTTCCCCCTTTTTGGGGACAGCTGAGGTGGGGTGAAAGTGCGAGGTTCATGTTTTCCCTCACTTTCTTGTCTCCATATGACCTTCTTTAAGTCTGTGATCTATACTGCAGCACCTCTGGGGAAACTTCTCACACTCAGAAAAGAGAGACAGACGTGAAGCTTGAGCATCTCTGGTCACCCCTTGGATTCTTGCTTTTGAAAGTAGCTACCAGAGCCTAAGGCTGAGGTCCCTCTGTTCAAATCATGAGCCTGCAGACAAGAGTCCGGCATGGTGAGGAAAGAGGAGAAGAAAGGCAGAAGCAGGGCAGGTAACAGTTGTCTGTTTGTTCAAATACCAAACCACCTGCTTCCTAAGCCGCTCTTATCCTGGTCTTCTATTGAGCCAAAAAAGCATCATGATAGCTGATGCTTTATCAAACTACCACATAATAACATGTTGGGACATGAAGAACTGGATGGAATGGCAATGAGTCCAGGGTTAAAAGTGAAAAATAAACCTTTACAAAACCTGGAAAATATGTAAGTGAATATTTAATATTATCAATCTATTCCCTCATGAATACATCTGTTTATAAAATATGACTGATGCTAATACATACCCTGAGGGGTTGTTCTAAGGACTAAATGAGTTAATAAGTGAAAAGCAAAGTCAACATTGCCAAACACAAAGCAAGTATGACCCAGTTACAGCTATCATGTTAATCAGTAAAAAAAAAAAAAATGACATTCTTTGACAAAAATTATGTGTTGGACAGGGCACTGGACTCAAAATTGGAAAACCTGGCTTCTAGACAAATACATCTCACTCTTTGATCCCAGATCAACTTTTGTAGCTGATCTAGGACAATGAAAACCTCAGCATAATCTATACCCTGTGTCAAAGAGTGTTGAAAGTTTGAGGACTCGGATGAATTCTGAATGACTGTACGTTGCCAGTTCTGTAATGAAATAAACATATCGTCGAACATCTAAAAAGACTTTTTTTAAAAAAAGAAAAAGAAAAAGAAACTCCACTAGTAAATAAAATGGAACATTTTGGTTATGCAACTGAGAACTTGGATGCTTTAAAAATCTTTTCATATGAAGTTAGTTTTCTTTCCTTAAATCAATGGCCGTGCAGAAAAGCTGAGTGGGCAGGCAGCATGGTGGGGCATTAGAGGGCTGACCAGTTTGGCTGACCTGCCCATGTGCCGCTGGGAAAGTCCTCCCTGGTCTCTGGACTCCAGGTTTCTCATTTGTACACTGAGAGGAAGAACCTGGAACCAAAAAAAGACAATAGCTCCATTCTTCCCTCTCCTGTACAACGTGAAGAAAAAGTGTTTCTCTTCCCCAGTGTCAAAGGCACCACTTCTAAAAGTACAAGGAACATGCAAGACAAACGCAGAACAAAATCCTGGTATCATTTACTCGGATACTGAAAGTCATAAAGTGAAGGGAAGGGGTGCTGAAGGAGCTAGGCCAGGGCATAGGCCTTCAAGCACGCCCATCACGAAGGCTGAGTCAGCAGGATAGAAAGTTCAAAGCCAGGGTTTGCAGCCCCTTAGGACAAACAACAATTACTAACTAGTACCCTCAGAGCTCCCAGGGACCCAACCACCAATCAAGGACTATACAGGGTGGGACTGAATGTTCTGGCAGCATGTGTATAGTAGAGGACTGCAAATTTGATCATCAGTAGGAGGAAAGGACCTCGGCCCTGTGAAGGTTCTGTGCCCCAGTGTAGGGGAATGCCAGGGCCAATAAGTGGGAGAGGGTGGGGTGGCAGGCATGGGGAGGGGGGAAGCAAAAGAAGTTTGTTCTTGTTGTTTTTGCTTGTTTGTTTGTTTGTTTTTTGGAGGGGAACCTGGGGAAGGGAAAATTTACATGTAAATAAAGAAATTATCTAAAAAAAAAAAAAAAAAAAAAAGAAAGTTCAAAGCCAGCCTTCCATAGGGCCAGGCAAGTCACAACCAGCCCCACCCACCACTGGCAGATGGCGAAAAGCCTGAAGGCTTCTCAGTAAAGAAACCATCACATTAAAAGAAAAAAGAGATGATGTGAGAGTGTATTTGTTTTTAAGAGTGGTTTGCACCTGGCATGACGGTGCACTCCTTCCTTTAATCTCAGTACTTAGGAGGCAGGGACAGGCCCATCTCTGTGAGTTCAAGGGCAGCCTGTCCAGGCCCCTGTGAGAAGAACAGCAAGCAACTTTAGAACTCATGGAGAGTGGCTCACGGGTTAGCACAATCACAATGGATGTGCAGAGAGGCAGATCCCCGAGGACTGTGTGTCCTGAGGACTTCATTCTGTTACCGAGCATCGCTCTGCTTGGTGCCTTCATGGTCATCACTTCACCCCTAATCTATGGGTTATATGAAAACTCTAAGAGGGTTTTCAGCCCGTCACTGGGCAGTGTCATTGGTTGGCACTTACAACAATAGTGACTGGTCTTTCTCAAGCATCGATGCTGGAGCAGATTAATGATTGAACCACCACCCTCAGAAAGAACTGAGATTGTCAGCAAAGACCATCACCCTTAGGAAGAATTTGGAGATGTAGATTGTTAGTAAAGTCAGGTTAAGATGTTTTTGCTAGTGGCTTTGATGTAGGAAATCTTAGGGAAAAATTTAAAGTTCAGAAAGGCACATTCTTGATTATTGAGCAAGAGATTATTTTGAGGTCAGGGAACAAGAACGGCAGAGCCCAACTAGCACTGGCTGACATGCCTCTCTTGCTTAAGCTGGGCTGGTGATCAGGTGATGATTAATCTCTTGTACCCAGTTTTGTCCTCAACTTCCTGATATGATTTAATAAAAAACTGTTGACGAGTGGGTGTGCACTCTGAGGATTTAAGGTCGAAATGACTGTTTTCTATATATAAGAGTTTGGATTTGTGATTGTCTTAAGATTTTTTTTTATGAGGTTGCTTTTTTTTTTTTTTTGAGACAGGGTCTCTCTGTGTAGCCCTGGCTGTCCTGGAATTCACTCTGTAGACCAGGCTGGCCTCGAACTCAGAAATCCACCTGCCTCTGCCTCCCAAGTGCTGGGATTAAAGGCGTGCGCCACCACTGCCCAGCGAGGTTGCTTTTTTTTAAGATAAATAATAAAATGATTGATCCCTTCTTTGTAGCTGTGAATTGCAGCCTGCTGGTAAGAGAAATTAGCTGAGAAAAAAAAATCTTGCTTGCTTTGTTAATCCATCAGAAGCTGCTTAGACAGGAATCTATGTGGGTTCTTGGGAATCATTTGTCTTTCCACCTGTAGTCCATAAACTGTTTACTTGTGTAAGGGGGACTCATTGTAATTATTAACTTAAAGGAAACTAGAATGTAACCACATTGTAATTTTTATATTGCTTGACAGATTTTTCTGGCATATATAAGCTGTGGGGGGAGAAATGAAGTTGGTCAGAGTGTTCCTTCATTGTGTGTGTGTGTGTGTGTGTGTGTGTGTGTGTGTGTTCCCCCAAAATAAAGTTAAGAGAGACCTAAAAAGAAGATTCCTGTGTTTGTGTACTAGGCTGACTCCACATCTCCTCCTTCAGAACCTAACACGTTGAAGCTAGACTTTGACAGCAGCCTGTTCTACATAGTAAATTGCAGGACAGTTAGAGCTATATGATGAAAACCTGTCTCAAAAAAATGAATAAAACTTAAAATAAATGATAAAAGTAGTCTCCCAGTGACCCATGGTGGGGAAGTGTAGAGAGCCACGGTGAGCGGTGATAGCCAGCAGATGGCGCTGACATCCGGTGCTCTCCCAAGTTTACTGGTGAATTGCGCATGTGCTAAGGGTCAGAGAGTGCCAAGTCACAGCCTATCCCAGGGCATCTCATGAGGTAATGAGCAAACAGCCAATCAGAGGTGAACACGCCACTCCAGGGCATATATAAGCAGTGCCTTTTCGGGGTTTGGGGTCACCCTCTTGAAGATGTAATAAACGGTTGTTGCAGAAGGATCCTGGTGTCCGCGTGCGTTCTTGCCAGCGAGATGACTTGCGCGGATCACAGGGAAGGAGGACATTTTTGAGAAGAACCAAGTAAAAGATATGGACACTATTTCCCACCGAAACACAACTGTGTGCACGTACCCTAAGAGATACAACTTTGTGCTGTTCATGGATATCCAGGGTCTGTTTATGACCTACAAAGGAGTAAAAACAATGTTAGGAGTTGACCTAGATCCTGCTATGACTACGAAAAAGACTGCTTTCATTATAGCTGCTTAAAAATGTCACATAGTTACTATAAATGTGCCTCTTTCAAACCTTCAATTCACCAGAACCTGCCCAAGGTGGCGGCTGTAGAGAATCTATTATTACTATATATTACTATACTATAGTAATAATATATTCTCTATCTACTCCTGGCTCGGTCTTCTCCAATCTGTCCCTGGGCTTATCTGTGTCACATACTCTAGCCAATGAGACAGCACCAAACCTAACACAAGCAGAACATGATTAAAACTCTTGGTATTCCACTTCCTCTCTGGGACACTTCACCTCCATTACATATCACCTGTACCACCAAGCCCCCAGGCCTTCAGGGATAACTTAGAAGAGGAGGACCAGGCCTTCAGGGATAACTTAGAAGAGGAAGATAAGCCACATATAGCAAATTAAGTCTTCCTAGCCAGTGACATTCTTAACTGTCCAGACAACCTTCAGGCTCGTATGACACATGACTGCTATACAAGCCAACCCAACCAAAATCTCTCAAGACTGTCCCAGACTGACAGGTTCATCCAGTTGACTTGAGAGTACAGGAAAAAATGACAAGTGGCTATTGGTTTAATGATTTGTGTATTTGGCAAGAGGTTACGATGTAGCCATGAATAACCAAAATTAAGTAACGTGGTTAGACCCGTGAATACATCAAATCATATCCTTGTACTCAAGAAGTGTGCTTTCTGGCAAACACAGAGATGTGCAAAGAGTGGAGAAAAATGAAGGTAGAGAAAGGTAGGGCATCATCGAGATCTTACAAAAGACCTTGGCTGCATATCAAGACACAACAAGGAACATCTTGAGAGGGTTTGAGCATCACAGTAGTATAAACAAACTGTTATTCTAAAAAGGTCTTTTCATAGCTGTGTATGGAGCAAGAATTGTGCGGTAGTTACCATTGAAAATGTGTTTTTAGTAGTGTCATTTTGAAACCAGAGAAGTCTAGATTATGAGGCCAGCAGAGAAGACAGAGAGAAAGGAAGATTGGAATAGCACACAGGATATAAGGTTAAAGAAAGTTGGTAGTCATTCTTGTTTGGAGAATGAAAAGGAAGAGCTGTATCTGAACACAGATTGCTCGTTCATTTATTGCATGGCTATTTACTGAGGGCTCCCTTTATGGCAGGCATACTGTGCAGGTATCAGGAGAGAGCATTCTTCTGAAGTTAGCTGAATGTGAAATGTCCTCAACAGGCTTATATGTTTGAACATTTGGTCCCCAGCTAATGGGGCTGTTTTAGTAGATTGCAGAACTTTTGGGAGACAGGACCTAGCCAGATGATGTAGGCCACTAGGGCAGGCCTTGAGGGTTCCACCCCCAGTTCCTGCTAGCACTCGATTTCCTGGTCCATGCTGTGTGAGGAAGAGCTGCTGTGCATTCCTGCTCCTGTGACTGACTCACTCCAGCCACTGTACCTTATTTGCCATGACTGACTGAAACCCTGTTAACTGTAAGCCAAAAGGAGCCCTTCCCTCCTTAAGCTCCTTCTGCCAGGTAGGAAGCCGGATAGTCAAAGACCTCTGAGTGAGCATATCGCAGAGATGCCTGCGCATTGGCTTCTGCGGCACTACTCATAATAGTTAGGTATCCATCATTGAGGAATACGCGATGAAGATGTTGTGTGTATCCACGATGGAGTTTGTTTTAACCATGACACAGAACAAAGTTATAACATTTGCAGAACAGTCAATACAACTGCTGATAATCACGGAGCAAATTAATCCTATCTCAGAGGCACAAATATCATGTTTTCTTTATTTCGTGTTTCCTAGATTTTCTATTCTATGAACTGTGCATGTATATGTGCCATGGAAGTAGAGGGAAGCTGACAATGGGAATAAAGGAACCTGACAGGACGAGGGGGAAGAAGAAAAGGAAGAGACGGATATGGTGAGAGACTGTTCAATTTGTGTGAAATGTGTATTTATATGAAAATGCCCTTATGTAACACAGCCCCATGTACAATCAATGAAAAATGCTTAATTAAAATAAATAGATAATCACATGGGGCATCAAAATAAACCTGCAATTATAACTTGGGGCCTATGGCAGAAGAAGAGTAATAGGAACCTTTTGATTGCAATAGTGCAGACGTTTCTAGAAAGGGATCCCTAAGACATGAAATCTGAGCTGAGACCCAACAGATGAGGATGTGTTAGCTAGACATAGAGCTGAGAAATCAAGACATCAAAGGAAACCATCTGTAAGAACACCGGGGCTTTCAAAGATGTCAGTGTCAATGTACGGTAAATAGAGGGAAGAGTGGAGCAATATGAGCGAGAGACAGCACCAGAAACCAAGCTGGGCAGAGCTGGATCCGAGCAGGCAGTGCCTGTGGTCCACATCAGAGAATTAGACTAAAAATACAGAGACTGTGTTTGGGGAGTGACAGGAGACATTCAGGTAACTATTCTGCCTCACCCTTTGGTAGACAGATGTCTGTCAGTCACAGCAGCAGATCTGGAAGGTGTCATCGCCCTGTAGAAGGGAGCGGTAGTGTGGGAGTCTCTGAAGACCTTCCTGTGGATCTGCCCAGAAAATATTGGAAATGGAAGTCTAAAGATGGCCAGAGAGAGCTGACCTGGAGACTGGCAGTTGTCAATGTGGGAGACACAGCTGAAACCAGGGTGAAACCAATTCCCCAGGGAGGACACAAAAATGAGAAAAGAATCCACAGATGCAAAGTCCTGCAAGCAATGAGAGAAAGCCCTGATGACTCAGACCAGCACGTCATTGCCAGATCCCCAGCTTAGGTAACACCTGAGGAAACTTTGGATGGACAGGAGTTCAAGAGAACACTTTATAGCAAGAGAATGTTTATGCGGGTGCCCTCTCTGTGTCCAAAGGTTAATATTGTTCATAAACTTGACTTGTCACAGACTGAAACTTCAGTAATAAATAAAAAAACTAACTTACTTGATCTCTAAAGGAAAAATTTGAACTGGTCAAAATAACCTTTTCTCCTGGTAAACAAAACCAAGTCCTATGATTGTGCAACAGAGAGAGTGGCCAGCCAGTGTTGAATGATCTCATATGTCCCCACTGCTATAGTCATGACAAATATATCACATTTTATGCAAGAGTGTGATAGGTGAAATAGGAATTAGTAATTAGGCCTAATTACCTTCTCCCAGCATTACCATAGGTCTCCATACCTAAGCTAAGCCATCTATCTCTGAAACTTGGCTTTTTCATCTACATAATTAGAAACGGGGCACTTCAATTAATTTTTTAACATTTATTCTTATTGAAAATAACTTTATACAAGTGGATATATACTATATATACATATATATATAATATAATATATAATATATACTGATCACAATTTCCCCTCCCCCAACTCCTCCTAGATCCTCTCTCCCTTCCCTCCCACCCAACTCCATGACCTTTCTTTCTCTCTTTAGAAAACAAACAGGCAAACAAACAAACCCGAATAAAAATAAAACTAAAAGAGAAAAAAGGAAAATATCAGAAACAGAGAAAGAGAGGAAAAATCATAAAAACACAAAATTAGAAAGCATGATAGGCAAGCAAAAGACCAGTAAAGCCAAAGAAAAAGAAAAAGAAAAAGAAATTCCCAAACAAATGCTATTGTGTTCATTGCCTGTTGGCTGGCTTCTGCTGGTCACGAGGTCTGCCCTTAAGTGTGGCTTGCATATCCAGTAAGTCTCCATTGGAGAAAACGAGTTTATGCTTTGTGAGTGGTTAACACCTGTAGATAGCCTCTGAGTTAGGGATGCGGGTTTGTGTCTACTTCCCCTCCCAGCACTGGGACCTGTGCGGGCCCTGTGCATGCTGGCGTAGTCTCTGTGAGTTCTCATGTGTGTCGCTCCTGTTGTGTCTGGAGGACACTGTTCCTTGCTGTCTTCTGTCCCCTCCAGCTCTTACACAGTCTTCCTACCTCCTCCTCTGCACAGCCCCTGAGTCCTGCCCCTTGGATTTCCTGTCTTCTATTCAAAGACAACTGGTATGCAAACAATTCTCAATAAGCTTGCACAACATGACAGATCTATATGCATATTATGTGGGAAAACTGCTAATTAAGGTTGAAGTCTACCATTAACCAGATAGCCTCTGAGATTTGGCATAATATGGAGGACGCCGTTCTATGGCAGGGCTTCCCCTTCTCTGACCTCATCTAGGGAATTCAAACCCCTTACCGCACACCCCTACCGGCAGAATGTCACATAGCCTTAGTTAGATCACAGATTCAACTTCCTTTCTCCTTATAAGAACCCATTCAACTAGCACCTGAGATTCCTGAAATGTTTCCCCATGCTAATGAAGCATTCCTTCCGGTACCCTAACCCTTTAGCCAATGACTTTTGCCCATCCTGGATGTTTCTACCCTCCATCCTCCAAAACTTTATAAGTCTTGAATCACCCCCAAGCAAAGTTGGATGGCTCCCTGCAGCTGGTCCAGGTGCCTTAATCACTGTACACACTCACTGGGCTTCCGAACCCACCCCAGCCCTGTTCATCCTCATCTCTGCTCCCTTTGCCCTCGTGGACCCATGAAGGTCGACGATCCCTGAGGGCAGAGAAAGTCACAGCATTACCTTATTTAACATAAGGTAACAGAACTCCCATGACTAAAGTATGTATCATTGCCAGTTTAAAGAGAGGAAAGCCAAAAGTGGAAAGTGTGTTATTATAGTAGAATCAATGTGGGACTTTGTACACATGAACCTGGTTCTGGCACGCCCATCAGCTCATTGTCACAGCGCTATCGTCCTTCACTGTTCTGCTGTGTGATGCTGGAACTGGACCATGGATTCTCATTCGCCAGCACATGGTGCTCATCTCTGTCAACAGAGGACCATTTAGTCATTGTATTTGTGAGTGAGCGTATATATGTGTGAGTGTGTGTGATATCTGTGCACATGTGTAAGGGCACACACACCTATGTGTATGACACACACCCATGTATATGTACAGACAGCAGAGGAGGCCATCCAAGGTTGTGCTCTATCACAGCTTATCACTGAGTCAGGGTTGTGATAAAGCTGGATGTACATGCATTCACTTCAATCTGACGACATCCATGCCAGAGTAATCATTCTTTCTACATCTGGGAAGACTGAGATTTTAGTAGCTTGCCCAAGATCACCAACAGGAAAGCAAGGTGGTACTATACAACCATACGATTCCCAACCCCATTGGTAGCAGGGTCATCTGCCTTCACCATTTCCCATGCCCCTCGCTGGCCCCACCCCTGGCTGTCTGTGTGACTATAGGCAAGCTCTTTAATCTCTCTAGCCTTGTGAAATGATGAGAGCACATCTGTTTGGCAGGACCGCTGTAAAGATGACAAAGGTTTGACCTAAAGCATTTAGCACATTGCCTGGCCCCCAAGAGGTCGTTAATAAATGTCTCCTCTCTGTCTTCCTGTAAAATTATGGTGGTACCTTCAAAGGCCAAAATGAGTCCACAGGTATCAGCATAAGCCAGGACACCAGATTTGGCAAAGGCCAGCCAGGGGTGAAGTTTTTTTTTTTTTTTTTTTCTAATACACTGGGGAATTTTTTTTGTGTTTTTTGGGGGGGGGGAGAAAAAAAAAAAAAAAAAAAAAAAAAAAGATAACAGTCTCCATTCTACCTCAGGGCTCGGCCACATGGAACTCATTTCCCCATGAAGCAGTGCTGACTAAGGCTGAAAAGCAGGATGAAGCAGCAGAGCTGAGATAGTCTGTTGGAGACCAGAACCAGGGCCCATCACTGAGCAATAATACCACCGCCTCTCATATGCCGTGTACTTTACAGTTTTCAAAAGCCCCATAGTCCTCTTGTTTGGTCCTCACACCACATCATGGATGGGTGCTGTGGCCAAGGATGTCAAGATGAGGTCATCTCCATTTGACAAACGAAAGAAGAGGGACCCAGAAAGAGAGCATGTTAGGCCCACTTATGAGGCTGGAGCTCAGAGACAACCAGGCCAGTCAACAGTGGTCTGATGATCTTCTCTGTGCAGAAGAATTTCCTAGACAGAGAAGGGGGCTTCCCTTTAACAGTGCTGGAGTTAGGTCAAGGGAGATGGCTCAGTGGTTAAAGGGCTTGTCACACAAGCAAGAGGACCAGAGTTTGGATCCTCAGAACCCGTGTAAATGCCAGGTGAACAGGATGGCCCAGCTGTAATTCCAGCCTCAGGAAGCAGAGACAAGGATCCCTGGAGCCAGCTGCTTAGCAAGACCAGCTATATTAGCAAGTTCTGGCTTGGACTGAGAGACTCTACCTCAAAGAATCAATAAGAAGAGTGACTGAGGATGATTTCAGCTGAGAAAATACCCCCCTCAGATTCACCTGTGGGGAAGTCTGTGGGGCACTTCCTGACTGATGATTACTGTGGGAGGGACCAACCCATTGTGAGCAATGCCACCCCTGGGCAGATGGTCCAGGGTTGTACAGGAAAGCAGGCTCAGCAAACGATAAAGAGCAAGCCAGGAAGCGGTGCTTTTCCATGCCTGGCCTCCGCTTCAGTTCTTGTCTCCAGATTCCTGCCTTGAGTTCTTATCCTGGCTTCCCTCGATGAGGGACTGTGATGGAGACATGGGAATCAAATAAACCCTTTCCTGCCCAAGTAGCTTTAGCTCTCGGTCCTTACCATAGCAACAGAAAGCAAACTAGAAGAGCAAGCAAATTCACCAACAGGGAATCCATAAATCCACTGTTGCTATAAATCTGTATACAAGTACACACTACCACACCTGTTGCATAGATGCCGTCCAGAGTCCAGTGGTCTGCTCATAACCAAACAGCTCTTAAATGGTTGGATATGAACCCAGGGATACTCCCCCAGATTTCCCTCCATCAAAAACGTGCTTGGATCTTCCCCCAGATAGATCCTCCTTTACAGACCCCAGAGAACTCGGTGCTGTATTGCATGGGGTCCAGAAGATCCAAAAAAAAAAATAGACTTGCAAGCCAGGCCTGCCCTGTGGCTCCCAACTGTACAGAGCAAGCTGCCCCTGCCTCACAAGAAGGGGTCAAATGAGCTGAAGGCCTGCAAGTGCTTGAGATGGGAGCTATTGTCTTTCTTCCCTCTGCACACAGGCCTTTCCCATTAAGGCTAATGTTTCTATTCCGTTGATGTCCCACTGAGCACAGTGGGACTTGCCAGGTCCTCCCCACAGCTGGAACTGAGAGCCCTTTGCTGCAGGGCTGGGGCCTGGAATGGAGCAAGCCAGCACAGCACGTTCCGTTCCTGAAAAGGACATACTCTCCAGTGGACAGTCAGCCCTCACAACGCTTTCTACAGAGCCAGAGCACAGCCCGCCCGAGGCTTGCTTTTAGAAACAGAGATCATTTTCTCTTCCTTTGCTTTCCGGGGGTCCAGAGGTGAAGAAGCACCACCCCACCCCCACCCCCAAAGAGCCCCGCTGGCAAGTTGTGGCACTTTGAGAAAGTCCTGCACTTTGAAATTAGGCACATCAAGTCCAAATACAAAGCCATTAGATGTGAGTCCCACCCACCTGCAGTGAGCCTGTTTTCTTATCACAGATGTGGCCTGCTTGCCTGGCGCAGCTCCAGAATAAACAGCTGCAATCCTTTGCACTTTGCTGTTCCAAGGCTGCCCCGGGGACCAGCAGCCTAGGTACTACCTTTGAAAAATGCTGCAACTCATCCTCTTCCTTGCACACTGCCATCCCACTCCCACCCTCCTGCCAGGCCTACCCAAAACCTGCCTGGTAATCGAGACCAAAGAGTTCAAGAAAGGATGCACAACCTGCTCTGGCACCTGCCCAGCCTGTGGGAGGTGTCCGGTGAACAGCAGTTATTAACTGTTATCCCATTATCCAGAGCCAACCCTTAAATCGTATATAAATGTTATCTAATGGAGGGTCGGGCCATCTTAGAAAGGCAAACAACTAAACACTCAGGGATTCGATGGGAGAGAGCACAGAGGTGAAGAGACTTGGGCAGGGTACTTGGCTCCAGTCTCTGCTTTCCTTAAAGCACACCCCACCCCTTCCCGCACACAGGGCTTTCCATCCTGCACTACTGTACTGGGCTCCAGGCTCTGTTTTGCTCTGGGCCCTGGGGAAAGAAAGCTAAATAAAGGCCTTAGCTCCTCTGTACCTCCTCAAAGACACATGCCAGTGCTCTTCCCAACTGCCATGGTGCGGAGATGAAGCCACCAGAAGGAAGAAAGATGTTAGTAAATATAGCTGGGGGGGGGGGGGGGCGGTCAGAAGGTGAGGCGGCCTGCAGGCCTTCTCTTCTGGGGAAAGGATAATGCTCTAAGCAGTCTCCTGCTTCCAATCAGACCCTCCTCTCTTGTGTGGTGTGTGGCTATGGATGTGTGTGCGGTATGTGTGTGTGTGTGGTGGTATGTGTGTGTATGTTGTGTCTATGGTATGTGTATGTATGTCTACGAGTGGTGTATGTGGGGTGTGTATGTGTGTGTGGTCTGTGTGGTGTGTGTATGTTTATACATGTGTATACTATGTATGTGTGCTGTGTATGAATGGGTGTATTGTGTATGTGTTTGTCTGTGTGGCATGTTTATTTTTTACATAGCTGGGTGTTATATAAATTTCTGCCTTGCTTTGAAGCTAATACTATCACATAAGAACTGTCCTATGTGTGACAGGCATGGTGAACAGCCCTCACAGGATCTGGGTCTTTACGTATTTTAAACGTTCTTAATACATTTTACTGCCTGGGCTACATATGCTCCAACATGCGTACAGAGGGCAGAGTGAGGAGAACAGGAGATAGATAGAAATTAATAGGTGGGCTTGGGGCAGGGACCCTGACAGTGAGCAGGTGTGGTCTGGGGCAGGGACCCTGACAGTGAGCAGGTGTGGTTAGGGGCAGGGACCCTGACAGTGAGCAGGTGTGGTTAGGGGCAGGGACCCTGACAGTGAGCAGGTGTGGTTAGGGGCAGGGACCCTGACAGTGAGCAGGTGTGGTTAGGGGCAGGGACCCTGACAGTGAGCAGGTGTGGTTAGGGGCAGGGACCCTGACAGTGAGCAGGTGTGGTTAGGGGCAGGGACCCTGACAGTGAGCAGGTGTGGT
>JADRCD010228744.1:16721-43894 GCA_019843815.1 Montemys delectorum
TTACTGCTGAGTTAAAGATGTTCTATTGAGGAAACCTTTATAGTGTATGGTGTGATTGTTAAGGTCTATGCAGCAGCAGGGACAGGATGGTATAGGCCCCCTTTGGACATTCCATTATGAACACCACTCCTCATTCTCAGTGTTAGTTCAAAGACTCAGTTTCCCTGATCTGGATAATTTTTAAGAGTTGTCTACTTGAATTGTCTAATCTTATTCCTTGCCCACCCCACCCCCACACTACATTTTCTTCTTATTCAAAAGCTAGGATATGTTACCCTTATTCTCAGAACTATTGAGGACTCTCAAATGACATCTTCAAATGAAATGTAAGTTATAAAGGATGCATGGACAGCTTATCAAGTGCTTTTGACACAGGCCTGAGAACCTGGGTTGTGATCTCCAGGACCATTATAAAAAGTCAGACATGGTGGGGCACTGTAATTCTAGCAGTAGGCCTATGAAGACAGGAGGAGCCCTGACTGATCGTTGTTCAGTCAGTCTCAGCCAGTGGTGAGCTCAGTCAAACACTGCCTCAAAAATAATTGGTGAGCAAACACCGCCTTTGGCCTTAAAAGTGCACATATATGCATGCAACCCCATACACATGTGCACACAAATGTATATGTTACACACACAAATATAAGCTACCGTATTACTAGCCTTGTTCCCTTGGTCAGATATATTAAAACCTGAAACCAATTTAGGGAAAGGGAAATTATTTATTTACCCATTATTTCTGTGTCTAGCATAAATTTGATAGAATCAATGGCTTTAGCTATGGTTTTCACAGTTATCTGATGAGCACAATTTGCCTCAAACAGTGGGACTCACTAAGTATTTGTAGACTGTATACTGTTTTAGTAAGTTGAGTGAATGGGAAAATATATTAGAAGTCTTCAAGAGTGAGAAAAAATGAGAGCACATTCCATTTTTACTTCATAAAACTTTTATACCAAATCTTCTTAAACATTGTTCTAAGGCTGTAGCTCCCCAGTAAGAGCTATGTTTTGATTTTCCTCCAACCATCAAAGGTCTAAATTGATCTTATTTAACTCTATCCACAACTTGTCATCTTCATGAACCAAGTCTTATAGTCAAGGTTAACATCAGGCTGATACAAGTTATGTGAGATATACAGAAATTCTGCTCTGGATAAGAGCACAGAGTGATCAGAACAATGGCTCATCTATGAAATTTACTTAGAATTTATTAAGAAGAAATAAGCACATTTAGATAGACTCATTAGAAGCTCTTTCTCCTCTAACACATGAAGGAAAAAAAATGACCTGAAGGATTTGTGTGCCAAAGATTCACAGAAGTGTAATTGATCATGGGTGAAAAGCAAGCAAAAGTAGCCACTGTCAACAGAGGCAGAAGGACAAAGTTCAGACAGAGTGAGTTTAAGGCCAACTTGGGCAGCTTAGTGAGATCCTGTCTTACAGTAGAAAGTGAGAAGACATCTGTTGATATAGCTCAGTGGTAGAACATTTACCTAGCACACAGAAATCCCTAAACTCAATTGGTATGTTAATATGTGTACTGTAGTACATAATTCATCCTTAAAAAGAAATGCCATTTGACCAAGGATAGAACATAAGTGAATTATGAAGAAACTGTGTTTAGTGAAAGACCTATTCACACAAGGACTAATTCCATGGTTTATTTCTGGGAGATATCTAGTATGGTCCACAGGAACAAAGAACACTGGTAGCTGCTCTCCTGAGGGAGGGAGAAAAGTGAGAAAAAAAAATTTTTGTTTTTCTTTTTGTTTGTTTGTTTTGGCTATTTTGTTTTGTTTGGTTTGGTTTGGTTTGTTCTTTGAGACAGAGTTTCTCTGTGTAGCCCTGGCTGTCCTGGAACTCACTCTGTAGAACAGATTGGCCTCGAACTCAGAAATCTGCCTGCCTCTACCTCCCAAGTGCTGGGATTAAAGACATGTGCCACCACTGCCCGGCAAAAGTGAGAAATGTTTAAAAGGTGTAGAAATCAGTTTTGCAAGATGAAAAGTATTCTGAGGATTGGCTTTATAATACTGGATATTATTAATACAATTGAATGGTATACTTATGAACGACTAATAAGCTACATTTTCTTGTTTATTTTTTACTAGGATAAAATCATTTTTAATTAGATTTGCTTTTAACTCAAGTAAATATTCTTCTAAGTAAATGAAGAAAGTAAACAAATTAGTGAGATTCAAACTAGGACAACCTCAAGCATAAAACTAAGATATTTAGTACCTTGAACAAGAAATAGATACAAAGGGTATTGCATCAGTTTCCAATCAGAAAGCTCATATTATGGAATGCTCTGATCAGGATATGGCCTTTTTTTGAATTGTCAATAGCTATGATTACCCACAGGACATCTACACAAGACAGGGACAAGAGACCAGACTTTAACTTCCAGTCATGGAGGTGGAGAGAGGCTCATGAGACCACGCCTATCTCTAAGGATTTCTAGGCAGTTCATGATTGTTGGGGAGATTTTCTTCAGTGATTTAGCTGCTCATAAGTTGCCCATGTAAATAACCCTCATCCAACTTCCTGAAGGTAACTCTAATTAAATTCATTGGCTCACCAAACTAGACTTTGAGTGGAACTGTTTGTTTGATTTGTTGTTGGCACCCAATCTGGGATGTAGAGATATTTATTTTATTCGTCACTCTGAGAAATTCATGCAACAGCCTACAACCTTTAAAACTCAGCTTCTGGAGTGGGTAAGAAAGCTCAATGGTTAACAGGACTTCCTGCTATTACAAAGAACCTGAGTTCAGTTCCAAGCACCCACGTGATGGATCATAACCACCTTAATATCAGCTCCAGGGGATCCTATACACTTTTCAGGCCTCCATGGTATATATTTCTATCCCATTGACAAATTACAAATACAAATATATAAAAATAAATAAATCTTTAAAAGTCAAGCAATAACTAAATAATTTCAAAAAGTTAGAATCCAGGACCCTTCTAAGAAGCATGCACTATTCTGACCCCTTCAGTAGATAGGAAACTACTCTGCTATGAGCTGACACAGCTTAGTTTTCCCATGAATATTTGTGGGGCAACTGGAACCATGTCACCAGACAGAAACTTGGTAAGGTCGAGTGGATTAAGAAGCCACAGTACTCTCATACCTGAGGACAGTAGGAGTTTCATCTACTCCTGACCAGGTTCCTGTCCTGGAACAAACAACTACGACACCCTTTGGAGAAGACTATGATAATCAGTCACATAGGGGCACCTGAAGCCCCTCCACATGCAGATCAGGCATCCCTAACATCTCAGACCAAGCCAATAGAAAGCATCTGCTTTTAGACCCCAGCCCAATCTAAAATGTATATAAGACTCTATCCACAAGGAATAAAACACAGAGGAGTTATTTCATCAAGGACAATCTGAGTACCCCAAAATAATACTTTGGGGTACTGATGGAAGCTGCTGGAGCCCACCACAGTCACTTTCTACTCCATAGAGGCCCTGACCTTAGCTCCTAGCCACCTGCTATGCTCTGCCTCAGCATAGCATCCCAAAGCACCACACTCAGACTCCTGAGCTGCTAAGGCTACAAGAAAAATCCAGCAACTCATCTCAATCTGATTCCCCCTCCCCTCCAGAGAGTGCAACTCTTTGGCTGTTCTGACCAGGGCAGAGCCCCACCGATCTCCACATACAGCATCCAGAACATAGACCTGCAAGAATTTATTATATTTGAGTGTTTCTTTGAATCAATAGGAAACTTATAAAGGGATTTGAAGGAGACCTTCACACAGTGGGGGTTCCCTCCCAGATCCTGGATTAGGCACAAACCACACCCAAACACCTCTTTTCACTGAGAGAGCTTTTAATGAGCAAAGTTCTGGTTCAGGCAGAAAAACAGTGGCAAATGATCTAGCGGGGTGTAGTTTTTTTAAGAAGGAAAAAAAAAAGGGCGAGGAGGAGGTCTGTATTAGAATGAGCTAGGATGTAGTGACATATTTTGATTGGGTATGTTGATTCGGTGACCCAAAGGGGGCTTCTGATTCTTGGACTTCAATACTTTGATAGCTAGACCTTAGTAGTCAGCCTCAGGATGTGGAAGTGGTCAAGTAAGGGAATAGTCCTTGGGGAATAGCTCTAGGAATGTAATCTAATGGTTTTTAGCAAGGCAGAGGGAAAGGAAGAGAAGAGCAAGGCCAGAGGCATGTTTGCCAGGCCCATGCTTGCTAGAACTTCCACAGTATGCCATGCAGCTTCTTTTGGTTGTTATTTTTTATACACTATATTTTGATTAGCTTTTGCTATTATCTTTGGTTCAAGTATGACATTTGTCACATGTATGTGACAATCTTTGTCAAAATCAAGCATGGCAGCAAAACATGGATACTTAGTATATTACACTTAATTAAACAAACTCACAGACAGAATTGGTTTAAACATTTTTTTAATGTGGTCTTTAGAAGTCACCATATACACAGAACTTAAAGAGGCCACCATTCAAATGTTTTCTCCAGGCTATAAGTGAGTCCTTCATTCTCAACTGAAATGACAACTCACTATTAAGTGAAATTTATATACATATACAATGGTGTATGAAACATATGCTATTTCTCAGAATAGTCTGGGTTTTTTTATCTTGAAAATCCAAATGAGGATAGGAGTGTGGTTTACTAGTAAAACCCAAAACTCTAGGTTCTCACCTCAGTATAAGAATAAGAGGGCCTTTCCTCCTATTGATGATCGAATTTTCAATCCTCTACTATACACATGCTGCAAGAACATTCAGTCCCACCCTGTATAGTCCTTGATTGGTGGTTGGGTCCCTGGGAGCTCTGAGGGTACTAGTTAGTAATTGTTGTTCATCCTAAGGGGCTGCAAACCCTTCAGCTCCATAGAACCTTTCTCTAACTCCTTCATTGGGGGTAGTGTACTCAGTTCAATGAATGGCTGTGAGCCTCTACATCTGTATTAGTCAGGTATTGTCAGAGCCTCTCAGGAGATAGCTATATGCTTGTCCTTCCTTCAGTCTCTGCTCCATAAGGCAAAAGGGATTTGTTCTTGTTGTTTTTGTTTGTTTGTTTGTTTGTTTGTTTTTTGGAGGGGAACCTGGGAAAGGAAAAATTTACATGTAAATAAAGAAAATATCTAATAAAAAATAAAAAATAAAAAAATATATAAAGAACAAAAAAAAGAATAAGAGGGAAGTGGAGGAAGGAGAGGAGGAGGAGAAAGAGAAGGACTAGAGAAAGAGGGAGAAAGGACAAAGGAAGAAGGAACAGGAGAAGGAGAAGGGAAGGATAGGTGAATTGTGGATTTACCTGGTATGTTAGTGTAGTTTGGAATGTTTCACAGTTACAATCCTATTAGTGAAAGAAAAATACCCCACACAGATGTACTTCACAGCTCATTTTCCTTTAAGGTTCCATGGGAAACTGGACAATAGATTATTTGAAGAAAAGCAGTCAGGTCTTAGTACCATGACTGCCAAAGTCTGGAGAGGCTTGGACCCTTTGACAAAACTCTTATGTTTTTATAGATCATGTGCACTTGCTTCCTCGTGGAAAGTCATCTCCAAACTGCCCACAATACCTAGTAACATCAGTCCTAGAGCTGCTATACTATCCTATTTAGGAAAGACAAAACAAAGTGGCATGTTTCCTGAATATGTTTTTTATTTATTGTTTATTAAATTCATAGAGTCAGAATCCACAAACATGGTAGGCTTAATCTACTACTTAAAAAACAATAATAACTAGACTCTCTTTTCATAAAGGCTTCTGCTTTCCTTCTAGCAAAATCTTGAGAGTGCACTAAAAATAATCCAGTCCACCAGTTTTAGATTAAGACCATCAAAAGCAACACTGCAGAGAATTACTGTAAGTGTGTGTGTAATGATTGTTCTAGGATGTTCCAGTGTACCAGTAAATTACCATGGACAGAATTTGAAATGCTACAGCTAAATGAAAAACTAAATCACTTTTAAATGTAGAAACACACACACACACACACACACACACACACACAGAGAGAGAGAGAGAGAGAGAGAGAGAGAGAGAGAGAGAGAGAGAGAGAGAGAGAGAGAGAGAGGACAAAAGGACACGGCAAATTAAGGAAATTGTCTGGGTGACTTATCAGTAAATTTTCAAACAGTCCAAGGCCCCAGGGGTCACGTGACTCTATTTTCCTTCTCTAGTTCCCAAGGCCTTTATGGAACAAGCCAGAATAGTTCTTAAAGTTCGTGTATTTCCTGAGTCTTGGCATTTTGAGAGTGAGAAGGCACAATGGAAATGTTTCCGGCCCTAGTGGCAAATAATGTCTAACAGGGCTTAATCACCACCATGAGAGTCCCTCTTCAAACAAAACCTACCACTTACCAGTGACGTCTATAGCCGCCGGGTGTTTGTTTCAGTTGGTGACTTCGTACATTAAATATGACTAATATGCAATGCTCAAAATAAGTTTATATCTCTTTCATCCCCAGTTCCCACCAGCTCCTTCCCACACACACTTGTTTTAAATGAATGGAAAGTAACCAAAACAATCCAGATGGCTAAGAGCCATCCTAAGGATAGTAGTCACTTTAAGGCAAAACAAATATCCTAGCTCCTCCCCCTAGCCCTTTCAAAAGTGTCCCCACTCTTCTTATTATACAGAGCTGTCTTCCTGAAGATCGTTGGATAGAGAACATTGAAAGACAACAAACACTGCACCAAAGGCTACTTGCACACATGTGTGTATTTGAGTACATACCTACAGCACCCAGCAGGGACGGACCTCACAGATTAGTTCCTCCTGTGTGAAATAAACAGCCAACAAATCCCAACTCAGCCTTTGTCTCCTCACACCTGAATATAGCCCTGGGTAGCGCTCAGCCACACAGTCAGGTGAATCCCATCATTTCGGACAGCGCTGGGGAGATGGGAGGTGGAATATTAAATTAATAATTAAGCAGTCAGCAATAAAGTAAGTAAGTGAGGGGAGCATCACAAGAATATACTTCCCCTATTATTTCCAGGAAGTAATAATGTGAAGTGGAGAGATTAGAGAGGACAAAAGTAAGTCTGGAGAGATGACTCAACTGTTCTGAGCATGTGTCTAGCAGAGGACCCAGTTTGGTTTCCCACACCCATGTAAGTCTCTTCACAATGACTCTAGGTCCAGGAGATCAAATGTCCTCTTCTGGCTTCCACAGGCACAGGAACACACACACACACACACACACACACACACTTAAAAATAACTTTTTATATAAATCTTACTAGATTTCTCATTTATGTATGCATGTATGTATGTATGTATGTATGTATGTATGTATGTATGTATGTATTGAGACAGGTTTGCTCTGTGTAGTCCCTGCTGTCCTAGAACTTGCTCTGTAGATTAGGCTCTCCTAGAACTCAGAGATCCACCTTCCAGGTTTATGTACATCACTGAGGAATATTAGGCATACTCAGACTTCTGTGAAGCCAATTTCTGAAATGTCTTTAATCTCACAAAATCGAACCCTTATGCCTTTCCCCCCTCATTTTTGGTAGTGGTAAGTTGCTTGTCTCTTTGAGTGCTCTACAGTCCTCATCCAAATGGAATCACATAAATTTTTCTTTTGTAAAATGGCTCATTTCACTTAGCCAACATTGCAAGGTTCACCAGTGTTATAACATGGATTAATATCTCTTTATTTTTGAGGCTGGATAATATTCAATCATGTGCATTTAAAATGAAATTTGTTCATCTGCCAATATACATTTGGTCGGCTTCTACCTTTTGGCTATTGTGGGTAATGTAGTCGTGAACTAAATATATAAACATTATTTCAAGCCCCTGCTTTCAATTACTGTGTATATAGAAGAAATGGAGTTGCTGGATCCTATGATGTTATTTTCCATAGTAGTTGCACCATTTTACATTCCAACTAACAATGCCCAAATATCTGTGTTTCTCTACACCCTCTCTAATACTTGTTATTTTCTGGTTTTCATTTTGTCTTCTGTTTTGACAATTGCTTTCCTAATGCATGTAAGTGCTATCTCATTGGCATTTGATTTGTTTTCTTAAGGTAAAATTGCCAGAAAGCTATCAGTTCTTTCAGAAGACATTTTAGAGAACAGAGAAGTGTTCAAAAAGAATGATAGATGTACAGTGATTTATGAAAAACCTCTTCTCATCAGGTAACCGCCTTGACCCAGTAAGACCATGGAAACAAGATTTGTGCTTTCTCAAGCTCCTGATGCTCACTTAGCCCAGGGTCTTGGACATTAAGGCTAACTTTACAATGCAATGGTATGAGCTGTAAAACCTGGCTGATGTTACTTATCCCTGTTGAACTTCAGCTAACACAAGAGGTAGCGACAAATAAGATTGTTAAATGGCGTCATCCATTTAAAGCAACGGTTGACATTCCAAGTTCTCCCTCTATCCCTTCTAAGCATTCTGCATTTGATAAAACAAAAAACACATTTGGCCCTGAGCAACACCTCCCCACTCATCTTTTAAACATGTGTATCCCCAGAGAACGATTCCATATGTTTCTGATTCATTTACAATTAATTCATCAAAACTTTATTTTGATGTCCGAGAAGCTTTATTAAGGCTCTCTCATGAGTCTTTTTTCTTAGAAACAGGAAATCATGCTTTGCCAAATGCCAAACTCAAAACACACGGAAGGAGTTTGAGCTGCGTTTGAGGCACTGAGACCTCGGCATCTGAGCAAATGCCAAACTTGGACAAGAACAATGCTTCATCTTTACATTCAAGCCAAGCCTGGACTTATGAGATGATTAATCACTGGCTCTTGAGATGTCAGGCATGTCATGAGCCTTTCCTATAGGAATATGAGATCTCAGGTGAACTGCAAAGCAGTATTGAGATGGAAGTGAAGAAATATTTTTGAGTTGGTTCTAGTAAGACAGTAAGTTTCTAGGAATGCTTGTAGATAGCACACTCACAGAAAACCTCTGAGTAGTCTTCCAATTAGTTTTTCTTGTCTTTTTTCTAAGTTATTTCAGACAAGAAGATTCAATATTAAGTGCTTCTGGACAGCAGGGTCCTGTTTAGACCACCTCTCCCCACTACACACCATCTCCTTTCTTACTGGGGTCAAGGTCATTCTTCCTATGTGCAACATCAATACTTTATACCTGATGCACTTGGCTCCTCTTTCCCTTGAGCTCTTTCACATTGCTATCACATGTTAAGCCTCCCCACCTGCTAGACTCTGACCATGGCTCCGTGGCTCAGCTAATGTATCTTACACATTCAGACATCAAACCTTACTTTCTACCATCTGATATCACTCTGTCTTTCTGAATATCACTGGCTTTCCACCTGCTTGTGTCTGGCTTCCTCCTTTAAAACTTGATGTAAATATCCATCTTTCTAATGATCTAGAGTACTTATGTCAGAGTCTGTGGTCATTCATCATTTGCTACTCTTTCTTTCCCTCTTCTTCCTTTCTTTCTTCCTTCCTTCCTTCCTTCCTTCCTTCCTTCCTTCCTTCCTTTCTTCCTTTTTTTCTTTCTTTCTTTCTTTCTTTCTTTCTTTCTTTCTTTCTTTCTTTCTTTCTTTGTAGAATCTGATTTTAATATTTTCAACTGTTAATATTCAACAAACAGAGTAATTATTTTAGATATATTTCATTGTTATGTTTCCCTTTTCATTACTGATTTTATTAATTTGGATACTGTCTCTGTGCCCTCTGGTTAGTCTGGCTAAGAGTTGATCTATCTTGTTGATTTTCTCAAAGAACCAGCTCCTGGTTTTGTTGATTCTTTGTATAGTTCCTTTTGTTTCTATTTGGTTGATTTCAGCCCTGAGTTTGATTATTTCCTGCCATCTACTCCACTTGGGTGTATTTGCTTCTTTTTGTTCTAGAGCTTTCAGGTTGCTGTCAAGCTGTTAATATCAGCTCTCTCCAGTTTCTTTTTGAAGGCACTTAGAGCTATGAGTTTTCCTCTTACCACTGCTTTCATTATGTCCCATAAGTTTTGGTATGATATGTCTTCATTTTCATTAAATTATAAAAAGCATTTCTTTATTTTTCTTTATTTCTTCTTTGACCAAGTTATCATTGAGTAGAGCATTGTTCAGCTTCTATTTGTATGTGTGCTTTCCAATTTAAGACCAGCATTAGTCTATGGTGATCTGATAGGATGCATGGGATTATTTCAATGTTCTTGTATCTGTTGAGGTCTCTTTTGTGACCTCAATTTTGTGGTCAATTTTGTGACCTCAATTTTGTGGTCAATTTTGTGACCTCAATTTTGTGGTCAAGTTTGTGGTCAATTTTGTGGTCAATTTTGGTCTGGTGTAATCTGATAGGCCTGCCTTTATATGTTACTTGCCTTTTTCCCTTACTGCTTTTAGTATTCTTTCTTTGTTTAGTGCATTTGGTGTTTTGATTATTATGTGACAGGAGTAGTTTCTTTTCTGGTCCAGTCTATTTGGAGTTCTGTAGGCTTCTTCTATGTTCATCTCTTTCTTTAGGTTAGAGAAGTTTTCTTCTATAATTTTGTTGAAGATATTAACTAGCACTTTAAGTTGGGAATCTTCTATCTCTTCTATACCTATTATCCTTAGGTTTGGTGTCTTCTCATTGTGTCCTGGATTTCCTGGATGCTTTGGGTTAGGAGCTGTTTGATTTTTGCACTTCCTTTGACTGTTGTGTCAATGTTTTCTGTGGTGTCTTCTGCACCTGAGATTCTATCTTCTATTTCTTGTACATATTTCTTGTACTCTTAAGATGTCTTTTACTAAGACCTTATATACATTAAAAGTGAACAACCCTGAATAATGTTATCATTAATATCCTTAAAATATTTTAATGGTATGGATGAGGATATAGCTCAGTTTGTAGAATGTCTGCCTTGTACATATGAGGTCCTGGATTCAATCCTCAGCACTGTAAGTAAATACATAATAAACATACCTGCATTATTACTAGCATCTTGTATGCCAAGAAGGACAATAAAGGGTAAACATTATTTAATATATAGTTCTGTTTTAGAATTCCACATGAGATAAGAGGTACATAAAGGCTTTTCTATAACCATACACATGACTTAGTCTTCTAATTCAAATTTGTGGTTATAATTCCAGAAGAATTCTAGTAAGATGAATATTAACAAAAGAGTATTTAATATAAATAGATAGATATGTCTCTTAAAGTTGAGTCTATTATGCATACCTCTAAATTGCCTTAAAATCAATTATTAATATCAGAAAAAATGGAGAACAAAATTAAAATACTATTTCTTATCTTATCAGAAGAAATGATGGTATAGAGATAAAAAAATTGAGGGGAAGTGGTCACATGAAGCAGGATTTTAAGATAATGGAAAGAAAAGATCTAAAGAAAAAGAAAACAGAAAAAAATGATGAAATTGTGGTAATTTTTATAACTATGAAAAACTATCTGTTAAACTCAACTTAAAGGAGAAGGACTTATTTTTGGCTCACACTTTCAGAGGTATCACTCTAGACTCATTGTGGTGCTACAGAGCTGTGCTATGAAAATATGCATTGTGGTGGAATCTACATCAGGAAGCTAAGCTGTTCATCTCATGGTAGTCACCAAAGAGGGAGGGTCTTGGCACAAAATTTACTCTTCAGAGACATGCCCTTACTAGTCTACTTCCTCCAAGCTGCTAACAGCTTGTTCAGCTATGATGGACTAATGGACTATCTACATATGAGTCAGAGTCTTAATGACATAATCACCTAGCAACCAGCTGGCAAGTTCTAACATGTGGGCCTTCAGGAAAGTGTTTAAATTTCAACTGTAACAGAAACTGTTGGCAGGGAATGATGTGGGTAGGATTTATTGTAAACTACGATTATCGTAAGACCATGGGAGAAAGCTAGAATAGCGATTGGAGATGGTTTTATTCCTTCTGACTCAGTCTGGAAATGGATGAACATCTGCCTGCTACTCAGAAGAAGGAAATAAGTGAGACTACTCTGAGAACTCATCATGCCAGAGGAATCCATGAAGACAGGTGACGCTATAGAAAATGTCAAAACATCTGAACAATTTCACTGACATCAGATGAAGGAGATAAACTTCAGAGTGTCTTTTGGCATCTGTATGGTGACAGTTACAAGAGCAAAACCGACCTGCAATCTTTCTTTCTTGGTTGATTGGAGCAAGGAGGGGCCTCAGGATTTGGAATCAGAAGAGATAGTTCAACCTGAAGTTTCCAGAAAGAAAACATCCACTCAACAGGAGGCAGCACATCCTACTACATACAAAGCCAGACTGGATTCAACTCATAGAGCAAAGAAAGTCCAATTTGGTTCTGAGGAAAACAAGATAATTGATTGGGAGGGGGACTTTGATAGTCAGCTATTGAAATTTCAGTATATAACAAGTTCTCATTTTTTAGTTGTCAAGATTATGAAGTTTTTTGTTTCAAACAATTATATTTAATGTTAAGACACAATATAAAAAGAACTTGGTTGGCCTATTTCATGATTCCAAATTTAAAATGTATAGTTGGATGATGGTTTTAAATAATAGCCAGGAACTGGAAAGAACCCAGGTGTCCTTCAACAGAGTAATGGATACAGAAAATATGGTACATTTACATCATGGAGTACTACTCAGCTATTAAAAACGATGAATTCATGAAATTTTTAGACAAATGGATAGAACTCGGAAATATTATCCTGAGTGAGGTAACCCAATCACAAAAGAAAACACATGGTATGCACTCATTGATAAGTGGGTATTAGCTCAAAAGCTCCAAATAACCAGGATACAATTCACAGACCACATGAAGCTCAATAAGAACGAAGACCAAAGTGTTGGTGCTTCAGTCCTTCTTAGAAGAAGAACAAAATACTCACAGGAGCAAATATGGGAGATAAAGTATAGAGCAGAGACTGTCACACCTGGGGATTCATCTCTTATACAGTTACCAAACCCATACACTATTGTGGATGCCAAGAAGTGCATGCTGAAAGGAGCCTGATATGGCCGTCTCCTGAAAGGCCCTGCCAGAGCCTTACAAATATACAGCCAACCATTGGACTGAGAGTGGGTTCTCCAATATAGGAGTTAGAGAAAGTACTGAAGAAGTTGAATAGGTTTGCAATCCCATAGTAAGAACAACAATACCTACCAACCAGAACCTCCGAGAACTCCCAGGGACTAAGCCATCAGCTTAGTGGCTCCAACTGCATATGTAGCAGAGGATGGCCTTGTCAGGCATAAATGGGAGAAGTCCTTGGTCTTATGAAGGCTTAATAGATGCCCCAGTGTAGAGGAATCAAGGGCAGGGAGGTGGGTAGAGGAATACCATCATAGAAACAAGGGGAGGGAGGATGTGATAGGGTGTTTCCAGGAGGGAGGGAAACTGGGAAAGGGGATAACATTTGAATTGTAAATAAAAAAATATCCAATATAAAAATGTACAATTGGATAACAGTTTTAAATTTTAAAATCTTATCAAGTTCAAATTTTAAAATTTTTTTGAGATTTGTTTAAAGGTCTAATTTATTAGATTACAGAATCTCAAGCTTTGAGAACATTTGCCAGAGAACTAAAATACATGATCAGTATAGTTTCAGATATTTTTGAAAATGGTGAGTTTATAAATGGCATCCAAAATTATTTAGTTGAATGAATAGAAATAGTGGACTAGTGATATCGTCCAAATGATGATAAAGGAAACTGTGAGCCTGGTCCTTAATGCCTTCCACAGAGACACTGACCAGACAATTGAGACCAGTTTCCTTTGAGAAATATAGTAAAGCTAAACCAGTTCCTGAAGTACACACCCACAGACACTGCACTGGCAGCAAATTAATGTCCCTGCCACTATAAAGTGGGACTGGCTGCTCCCAGCTCTTAAAGGAGTACACCCTAGACCCTAGATGTGTTACAAAGTCTTTTAGTTGGCCTCTCTACAGCTTAGCTTCTGTCTGTCCTGCATCCAAGAGCTGACAAAAATAGCTCAGGTTGTGGGATCTATCAACGAAGGCTATTATCTGGATCAGTTCAGACTCAATGTTCATTCCCTCTTGTTATCTCAGTAGGAAATAGGCAAGGGTCTTCTTGTTCTTGTTGGGAAAGATAGACTAGAAGCATGGATTCCATTTCTACTCTTTGAACAAGATTAGACAAGGAATCTATTAATTTTTATTTTATGTGTATGTGTTTGCAATGCACACACACACACACACACACACACACACACACACACACACTCTGTGAGCCACATGCATGCAGTGTACACAGAGGCCAGATGAGGGAAGTTGGATTCCCTGAAACTCATGTTACGAACTTTCGTGGTCTGCTGTGTAGGTACTGAGAACTAAATCCAGCTCTTTCACCACAGCAGCCAGTGCTCTAAACTACTGAGTTATTTCTTGAGCCCCAAGAAACCTACTTCTATTGTGCCTATCTTAGAGGGCTGTTGGAACCTGATTTAGTCCATATACCAGAAGACCACTATAAATAAAAGAGATCTGGGTGCTGTTTCCAAGGAGATGTGATACAGCAAACAGAGACCCACACAGTGGATGGTCATATTTTTCTAGACATTCAGCCTTTATTGGGGCTGTTTCAAAGGAATTATTTTTTACTCATATAACTTAGAGAACTGGTGATGCCTAGTATATACACTATAAATCTGTTGGTTTATAAAATCAGTGAGAAACTGGCTGCTTTTAGCCAAACTACTCTGCCATTGTCAGAAACCAGAGGAAATAAGGGATTGTGAATATCTGTTAAAAAGAATAAGCATATCTCAAAAATCTTATGTTTGCACTTCACAAAGCTAGAGAAAATGTATTCACTAAAAAAGATTTGAGAAAATGCCCCTTGATATCTAGTCAGGTTGACTAGTGAAGGTTTTTCTTTTGATAAAGCTTATGTATAAACACAGGGAGAGATATTATATTTAAAATTGTGTTCATCCCAACACAGAACATCAAGGCAAAGAAAGATAAAGGAAATATCTCATTGAAAAGAACAAAAGTGAATTGACAAAATCAATCTAAAGAAACAGAAATACATGAGTTATATGATGAAGAATGAGGCTTAAACGTCCTGAACATGCTCAACAAAATAATGAATGAAATGAGAATATAAACAATGATTTGAAAATATAAAAAAGAAGCAAATTTTGGAGCCAAACAACATAACAACTGAATGAAAATTCTTGAAAAGAGCTTAATGGAAAACTTAGTCAAGCAAAAGAAAGATTTAAGAACTTGAAAAGACAACATTTGTTCATTGTTTACCAGAGTAGTATAACAAAAAACAGAGTAAAAGAACTTAACTGAATACCATCAAAAGGAACAATGTGTGCATATGATGATCTCAGAAGAAGGGAAAAATAAAATGACAGAGGCTTATTTGAGAGAATAATGTCCCTAAATTACCAAAATCTAAAAGAAAATGGACATTTTACAGGTAAAAGATCTAAATACCTTCATAAATTTCAAGCAAGAATCTATAATAACACACATTGTAATAAAAATGACAAAAAGAAAGGGAGGAAGGAAGGAAGAAAGAAAGAAAGGAAGGAAGGAAGGAAGGAAGGAAGGAAGGAAGGAAGGAAAGAAAGAAAGGAGGAAGGAAGGAAGGGAACTTGAAAATAGCAAAAGGGTTTGGGGCATATGGAAGGAAGATCTGTGTAAAAATATCAGTCTGTTTCACAGCAGGAACATTGCAGAATGATGTGACACATCCAAAACACTGCAGTTCATATCCATAATCCCAGCACTTGGGATGGGGAGACAGTAGGATCCCTGTCTGTTCAAATCCAGCCTGGATTACAGAGTGAGATCCAGGGCAGTTTAGGTTACAGAGTTAGATACTGTCTCACAACTATAAAAGCTGCTGAAAGGAAAATGTGCTGACACAGGCTAATATACCCAGCAGCACTATCAATGATAATAATAAAATTCCCAGATGACTACAAGTTAACAAGTTTGTTGCAAATGGACTCATCTTTCAAGTAAAGAAAATCTTGCAGTCTGAAACAAAAAGATGTTAATTAGTAAAGAAAAAGCAATTAAAAGTATAAAGTTAATCAATGAAGGTAAATACAAAGATAAATACAAAATGCTATAGTCCATGGTAACAATGATATGTAAGTCAGCCTTCATTCTATTATATGTGTTAAAGTATAAAACATATGAGAACATGTTAAATTGATATGCAATAAATATATAATACATTATAATACAAGTATGTAATTTGTGAAATGGGCAATATAAAGTAGGGGGAAATTGAAAAAATAAAAGCAAAAAAAGTATTCAAATTAAGTTCTTACTAGTTTAAAATATATTTTATGTTACCTTCACCAAAAACATATAGAAAATATACAAAAGGAAATTGGGAAAGGATGTCATCACAAAAAGAAAAAAAATGAAACAAAAAGGAAGATAGTAAGAGATGAAAAAGGAAAGCCAGGTATAAGACAGACACAAAGCACTTCAGCTTTATAACAGTAATCATTTTAATATAAATAAATTCCTCAGTTAAAATGGAGTGATTAATAGCTTAAAAACAAGATGTGACTATTGATATAAAAGTCTGACTTATGAGGGCACATGTGCGGGCACATGCGCATTGTGATGTTTGCTTTCATTTTCAGCTTGATAGGATTTAGAATCACCTAGGAGACATGTCTCTGGGTTTGTCTTTGAGGACATTTCCAGAGAGAATTGAGTAAGATGAAGAACCACTCTAAATGTTGACAGCAGCATCCCACAGGTTGTGGTCCCTCGTCTGAATTAATAGGGGACAATGAGCTTCATATTCATCTCTCTGTACCCTGACTGTGGATACAATACAGCTAGCTACCATAGGCTCCTCCGAGCTTGTCTTCTCCACCATGAATGATTTTACTGCAAAACGGTAAGCCTTAAACTCTCTGCATGAGTTGCTTTTTGTCAGGTATTTTGCCACAACATCAAGAAATATAACAAATTCGTACAGTGATGTAAAGAGATTCAAAGGATATGCAATGAAGCCCACTTTTTCTGTCAAGTTGACTAGATTCAGAGTTACTATGGAAACATACCTTTTAGTATGCCTGGGAGGCTGTTTCCCTAAGAGTTGAACTGAGGAGAGACGACTCACCCTAAATATAGGTAGTACTGTTCAGTTGACCAGGCTCCCAATTTGAATAAAAATCAGGAATCTAGCAAAGCACCAGTATTCATCTCTTTCTGCTTCATAACTGTGAAAGCAATGAGACCGACTGCTTCATACTGACGCTGCCATGATTTCCCCACTGTGATGGACCTCTTTCTTAAGATACTTTCATCAGATATTTTGTCATTAACAAGAGACGTGATCGATAGGCCCAAAGGGGTGGAGGTAGCCATATGTGTATCAGACAAAACAGACTGTGAAGAAAAGACGGCTACAAAAGGCAAGTATAAAGAGGTTGTGATGAATGTTTCAATTTCCTAAGAAGATAGAATTGTGTATATACACAGCATTGGAAAACTGAATCATCTAAAATAAGCATGAGTAGAACTGTAGAACTACATGAGAACTACTAACCATAGATTCCAATATTCCATTTTCAAGAATAGAAATAGCATCCAGACAGATGATTAGCAAATCAGGATTGTAATGGCACTAAAGAACCAACAGACTTTAATAGATACATAGAGAACATTCCAGCAAACAGCATCAGAATATGAACCCTTTGGTATACCCAGAACATTCTTCATAATAGATCACAAGCTAATGCATACAACAAGCCTTTTTTATTTGATATTTTCTTTATTTACATTTCAAATGATATCCCCTTTTAAAGCTTCCCTTCCGAGAAAAAAAAACAAAAAACCCTATTCCCTCTCCCTCCCCACACCTCCTGCTTACCAACCTACCCTCTCCCGCATCCTGGCCCTGGCATTTCCCTACACTGGGGCATAGAACCTTCACAGGACCAAGGGCCTCTCCTTCCATTGATGACTGACTAGGCCATCCTCTGCTAGTCATATGCAGCTGGAGCCATGACTCCCACCATGTGTACTCTTTGGTTGGTGGTTTAGTCCCTGGGAGCTCTGGTTAGTTCATATTGTTGTTGAAGGGCTGCAAACCCCTTCAGCTCCTTGGGTCCTTTCTCTAGCTCCTTCATTGGGTACCCTGTGCTCAGTCCAGTGGATGGCTGTGAGCCTCTACTTCTGTATTAGTCGGGCACTGGCAGAGCATCTCAGGAGACAGCTATATCAGGCTCCTGTCAGCCAGCACTTGCTGGCATCTACAATAGTATCTGGGTTTGGTGATTGAATATGGGAATGATTCCCAGGTCACAAATTCTAGAATGTAATCAGATCAAGTATCTTTTCCATCCTCAGTGAAATGGGACTAGAAATCAACAGCAGAGGGAGCAATGAAAAAGTCTCAAATGGCTGAAAATTAAACAGCATGCTGTTGAACAACCAGTAGGTTAGAGAAAAATCAAAGAGAAACTAAAAAATATGTTGAGACAGCTGTAATAAGAACACAACCTAGCAAGCGTATAGTATGTAGTAAAAGGAGTGTCTGATAAGAAAGTTTAGAGTGGTAAATGCCTGCATAACAAGATCAATTTCAAATAAGCATCCTAAACTTCACCTCAAGGAATGAGAAAAAGAAGAACCAAGAAGCTAGCAAAAATAAGAGAATAACAAAGACTAGAATGGAAATCAATGATAAACAATGGAAAAAGGGAGCGGGATCATTAAGCTAAGAACTATTGTTTAAAAAAGACAAAACTGGTAAAATCTTAGGAAGAGTAACTAGGGTTCAAATAAAACTAAACAAAACAATTAAATAAAAAAGAAATGAAGTGGGATGTTGTAAGTAGTGCAATAGAAATATAAAAGACAATAAAAAATATTGTAAAATTAGCTCTGCCAAGACTTACACCCTGAGTACCATCCACAAAACTACATGGTAAAAGGCATGGTACATGGTAAATTGTCACATTTACCCTCTGATACTCTCATCACACACACACACACACACACACACACACACACACACACACACACCAAGGTGGAATTGTGAAGAAACAACTGACATATAACTGATAAAGATAATGGATCAGTATTTAAAAACCTCCCAAGAATATGCAACCTGGGACCATATGGATTATCTGGGAAATTCTATCAAACCTAAAAGACTTTACAGTGATCTTTCTCAAATTCTTCCAAAACATTAAAGAGAAGGAAATACTTCCAAACTCTTCTTATGAGAACAAATACCAAAGCAAAACCGAAAAGCCAGACAAAGGTACTACAAGAATCTAAACTAAAGGTTATTATCTCTGATGAAATCAGATGCAAAGCTACTCAACAGCAAACCACATTCAACAGGATATGAAAACATTACCAATCCTGGTCAAGTGGTATTCATCTCTGAAGTTCAAGGGTGCTTCAAGGCGCAGGGACAATGTGGTGGACTATAGTCACATCATGAGGAGTTCAAAATGTATCTTGTGATCCTTTCAATGGACATTTTACAAAATTCACTATCTTTTCATGGTAGATTTAAAAACCCAAGCAAACAAGACATTAAAGTATGTTCTTTTAAAATGGTAAAAAGTCATGTCTGGAAAGTTCACAGCAAACAAACACAATAAGAAGAAAACTGAAAACTCTCAAAGATGTGAAGTAGAGTGGGCACTATGCTGCCCACGTCTATTCACCATAGACAGGAGTCCTAGTTAGGACAATTTGGTAAGAAGAGGAAATAAAAAGACATCAAGACATAAAATGTCTCTACTCTGCTTATATAACTTCTTCCATATTGATGTTACTAAAGATTCTTCCTGTTTCCCTCTTGATTAGACATCTCTCTAAAGAAAAGATGGAAATGGAAAATAGGTACACAAAAAGGAAATATCATGCCTTAATCATCAGGGAAGTACAAATTTAAAACCACAGTGAAACATCACCAAACATCTGCTAGGATGGCTAGTGTAAATACTGTGAGAAAATAAGACTGCTGAAAAATTGAAGCACCACTCTGTTAGTGTGGGTGTAAGCACTGCAGCTGCTGCCGAAACCACAGTGGAGGCCCCTTGAAATCTAAAGTCAACTGCCTGCTGCCCAAGGACACAGGTTCTGAGTGAGGATTTATCTGAAAGAGTTTAGAACAATCTGTAAATGAAGCAGTTGCTCTCCCCTGGTCAATACAACATTTTCCACAATGAAAAATAACAAGGGCCTGCTCAACTTTGGAAATGAGTTCTGGCAAATTCTGCAAGTTGAACCTCAAGTATTAAGTGAAAGTTACCAGTAATACAAAACAAGTATTATGTCTTATTTTCCTGAAGGATCCCCAGTAATCAGATTCATCAAAATTGAACATCTAATGGTGCTAAGCTGGGACTATGACTTCAAAAAATGAGAAATTGCTGTCCATTTGGGTGTATGGTTTTGATCATGCAAAAAGAAGTGTTCTTGAACTATGCTGTGCAAGTTGATGCATATAGCTGAGGATATATTATACTTTTAATAATTTGTTGAAAGAAAATTTCACATTCTGTGCTTTTCCCACAACTTATGAAGAGAATAAGACAAAAAATTAGATTAATAGTAAAATAAAATACATAGACAAAATTTAAAAGCTTTGAGAGGGCCTGTGAGATGACTCAGACACATGCTATTTAATTCACCAGCACCAGAGCCCCACACCCACTCCAAGGGGAAACTCAAGAGCCAGCTACTGATGATTTATAAACATCTCCCTGCTGGTTGTATATTTCTCTGATTCCACTCTTTTCTTCGTCTCTAGCTTCTTTTATCACTCATCTTAGTTTCAAACATGTTCTGACTGCATGAAGCTGTGCTGAATATATTGCAGTTCCATGTATGTTCTTTCTCCTCTTTCAATCACCCTTTCAAACAAAAATGCATAAAGAATTCTATCTTTGGCAGAGTTATTAGATTCTGAAGTGGGTCAATGATCATGCAAGGTCCACCTGGATAAACCAATCATGTCAAGTTAATTTTTTACCTATATGATAAAAAACTGAGTATATACACAGATACACATCTTAAATTATGTGTACGTGCAGCATCTAATCTGTACAGTTGATATTATATCTTAGGAAGACATCACTAACATCAATGTCAGTTCTAAGATATGTCTGTGCTAGCCCTCCAAGGTTGGTCATGCTATTATGGAATCCCTGACCTGCATCAATACTTAAATCACCCCAGTCTTCAGAGTGCCACTTTGTGCCCAAATTGTCAATGGACACCCATTTTTTCAGGAACTAAATGAAGCCTCCTTCTGTCCCACAAACTGCTTCTCCTGTCTCCGCAGCATCTCCTCCACTCCACCACTCTGTTCCCCCTTTGTTCTTCTTGACTTTTATCCACCCATTCCCTAATCCAGTAAGAATTCTCATCCAATTTTGATTGTGCATGTGGTACTTTCTCTGCTTAGGAATGTTCTTCTTGCCCTTTTCAGAAAGGCCAGTATGTTAAAGTGTTCAAGCAACACAGGCTCTCAGCCAGGCCATGGAAACTCCCAACAAACTTTACTGATCACTAGCTGGGACCTTGGACAAGCTTCAAAGCTCTATTCCTTCTGTTGCCTCATCTTGCAAATAAGGGTAAGAGTAGTCCTTTAGTTAGGCAGCCTATGTAAGATGCTTAGAACCGTGCCTGGGATATGGTTCCAAGACTATTGAAACATTAGAATAGTATGTAATGTTCATACACCATTAGTCTGCATATTACCTGCTACTGTTCTTTTAAGTCCAAGTGTAAATGCACTATCTTCTCTGATGTCTTTTTTTGGCAGGTCCAGCTGGGTTTGTCCTTTTGTCCTCTAACCTCCCGTGGGGTTTGTTTTACTTATAGATTCTCTCAGAGTGCATTCCACTTTGTTGTTCTATCATTTGTACTGGTCCTTAATCTCATAGGCAGAACCCATTGCTTCCTTATAAGTTATTTGTTCCTAATTTCATCGCAGCAAACAGGAAAAAAGATGTACTACCTGCTTGTCTTCACCAGCTCAGTCTGCCATGAGAGAGGAATGGATCACATACCATTATCCCTTTCCCTACTCTAAAGTCCGGCCTATGGTTGTAGACATTTCCTGGATGTGACTGTAACCCAAGAATTTATAGAAATCTGACCATCCTAAATCATTTGGACCTCCAAGAGTTGGTAATGCTTTATAAGCTCTATAGTTAATTATTTCGACACAATTGAGAAATGTATGGTGAGATGAAAAGAGTTGGGTATTTGATTGGACAGCCCCTGGGCAGCCACTGCACTGAGGTCCCCAGCAGCACTAGTTGCTCTAGGAACTTCTTAAAAATGTCATTCTCATACCACATTCCAAACCTGTTGTATCGTGTCCTTCCTAGATAGCCCTGGCAATCTGTGTTTTCACAAGTCCTCGGAGTGAGACTGCTACTTCTTACAATCCAAACCATTGCAGCACAGATCAGTATAAGGGACTTTGGAACCATCACCCTAACCTGTTGCACATTGTTGTTCTTAATCTACTACAGCTTTATATCTCCATCATTGCGACTCATTCCCAGGAAGTAAGACCCTTCAGACATGTTTGGGTTCTTCACTCTAAATAATGCCTTTTAGGTGGACAAATACATACATGATAAGGATGGGTTACTATCTTTTCTACAGTCTGGTAGGTTTGGATAGCTATTATATGCAATTGGGAAGAAAGAAGGGAGAGATAGTGGAAAGGGTAGAAGAGGAAGGGGTAGTAGTGGGAGAGGTGAGAGGGAGGGGGAGGGAAAGGAGATCGGTGTGAGGAGAGGAAAAGTAGCGGGAGGAGTGACTTATGTGATTCTGAAGACTGCAGGCTTGCAAAAGAAGATTCAAAGCCAAGAAATAATTAACAAGTTAGAGTTCTTTTGGTCATACCTCTTTGTCTTATGGAAGTCAACAATATCTGTTGGAATTAAGTTATTATTCAATAAGATAGTACAAAGTATGTGTATTTCATTTTCCAGTCTATTTATACAGGCACTCAAAATCCTCAAGGCTACATTGTAAGTTATTTTTAATTATCTTTTTAAAAAAGATTTGTTATTTATTTTATGCATGTGAGTACACTGTCGCTGTCTTCAGACACACCAGAAGGGGGAATCGGGTTCCATTACAGATGGTCGTGAGCCACCATGTGGTTGCTGGAAATTGAACTCAGGACCTTTGGAAGAGCAGTAAGCTCTCTTAACCACCAAGCCATCTCTCCAGCCCCAGATATAATTATCTTAATTTTTAAAACTAAGAAGCTATGGCCTATTGAAGGCAAGATTCTGGTTCAAAGATATACCTGGAAAGTAAATGTCTAGGCTAGGGGTTCTTTTGAGCCTTACCTCCTGTGTACACCTGCTGTCCTAAGTCACTCAGTTGGCTTGGGATTCTGTTACTTGTTGGCAATTGTCTCAAGCTGCTACAGCAAAATATGATAGACTGGGTGGCTTAACCGGTGGCCATTCACTGCTCGCACGGCTTTGAAGTCAAGATGAGCAAATCAGTTCCCAGTGAGGGTTTTCCTGATTTGTTTGGTCTTTTCTCATTTCGTGGATACAGAAAGATACAGAAACGGATTTCTTTCTATAAGGCTACCAATAAGAACCATGAGGATTAAGTCACCCTTAGGACATTATCTAAACCTGATCAGCACTTCCAGAAGACCCCATCTCCTATTCCCAACACACTGTGCGTTAAAGCTGCAGTGTGTGGCTGTGGCAAAACCCAAGCCCTTAGTCCACAACACTTCTCTATGTATCAGTTTTCATCTCCTAGTCAACTACACTAACCATTTTTTGTCCCTCAAAACAGCCCTGTCCTAAGTGGGGGGAAATGATGGCTGTTGACATGGCATTCTCTCTCCATAGGCATTTTTTTGTTGACCTTCTGCTTCTTTGATTGTACCAAGTGTATAGAGCTTAGTACCTATATATCTATCTGGATTTTAAAATGCTCTTTTCTCTTGTGAATACACATTTTCCAATAGTTTCTTAGACTATTGGATAGAGAAATAAACTTATATCCAGCAGAGAAACCAAATGCCTTTATTTTCATAAATGAGAAAATTGACTCTCAGAGCATTAAAAGATTTACCTAACAGTCTGGTTTATTGACTCCACAGCAGGCACTGCCAAAGAAAATTATTTCATTTCTGCCTGTCTTCCATGCTTACTAAGTCCATAAAGCACAAACTACTGAAGGCAATATTTCCAAAATGAAAAGATCAGATCTAGAGAGGCTACATTTTATCTTTAAAAAGTCTCTCAATTAAATTATTGGGGTTGCAGAGATAATACTCAACTGTGTATTAATATATTTCTGAGCAACAGAGCTAAACATACATAATCAACTTCTTAATTACCCTCAATTGATAATTTCATGGCATATGAAGAATTTCAAAATTTTTACCTACGTGTTTTACATTTCTTCAAATACTTCAATAATTTGTGTGTCAGTTCTGAATGAAATTTGTGAGATTTAAAATAAAAATCTTTAATATACTCTGCTAATTTTGTTTGCATCTTTAACATATCTCTTGACTCTAACTAAGAGATTGGACGGTCTCTACATGACTCTTCTGTGTGAATAACTTGATGGAAATATATTGTCATATTGGAATATATTTTCAATGTTTTTGGAATAAATAAAGCATAAAACATTCATGTATACTTCCTAATTTGGCATCAATCCCCACCAGTTTCTGTGGAGGAGCATCTATGAACATTAAATTATATACTGCTTCTGGGTCTCATTAAACTGTTCTCTGTTTCATGCTTTTTACTGCAAACACTGTTGTTGAGACTCTAAAGATTTTCTTAGCATTAAGAAGTAAACCTAAGGGATAAGGCCTTTGTGATGGTCAATAGATCTCAATGCTAGTCAATGACAAGTTTGGTATATTATTATATACTTCTTTAATTCATTACTCCTTTCTTTCAGAATAGTCATACTGAAATAATGATCCATCTCATGTTCTAGAGATCAGCAGCAGACTCAAAAGAAGACATAGCCAACAAATATTTAAGGTAGGAGAGGAAAGTTCAAAAAATGCCGGGAGAAAAGTGAGTTTCCAGCAAGGAATTTTGTATATAAAAATTTCATGGTTTTGCCAAAATGTATCACTGTCCATAGGATGACTGGTTGCTTTTATGGTTTAGGGTGTTTACACCATGTCTAAATCACAAGGCTAACTAAAATGCCACGCATTTCAGTATGGTCTAAATAAAGACTATAAGAACAGCAGGAGGCAGATTGAGAAATGAAAAGGGCAGCAAACCAGGAAAATGTGATGTTGGGCTCATCGGGCACGCTAGTACCCATCCTGACTCTCAAAAAGCTTGGCTTAGATCGAGTTGTTTTGAGAGAGCATTCCTTAGAGATATTTGTCTTTAGTTATTAATTGCCCCACATGGGCACTGTCAGGCCACTGGTTACTTGCAAAGCCTTGATTTCAGATGAGTAGGCACAGAGAAAGCCATTCAGTGTCATTCAGTTTCAAAAAACAAGGTGGTTTCCTTGGTCTGGAAACCCGGAGCAAGTAAGTCTGCTTGCAGTAAACTAACGTGAGACAGGGGTTACCCAAAAGCTGGAGCTTATGGGAAACAGATTTCCTGAGCAGAGAGTCCTCCTTCCTTTGAGGGAATATGATGGACATTCAAAGTTCACTTTCAGAGAAGCCCAGGATGGAAAACCTAGTCGCATGCTCCCTGCATTTGTATCATCTTGGGGCAAAAATAATTTCAAGAAACAGATGATATGTCCAAGGATGAAAGTAAGGAATGTCTAACATGGGAAAACAAAAATATAGTCAATGTTGGAAGTTAAGTGGAGGGGAGCTATTAGGGAGGCACTCAGAAGGTCATAGCCAGTGTCTGACAGTAATGGGCAAATGTACCAGCCGCTGTCATTTTGACATCAATAGGCTAATTTACTCCAGGTTTTCCTGAGGTTTCTTTTGAGTGTATTTTTAACCATACAAGCATTTATTTTGGTCTGAAGATAAAAAGCTTTTTGCGCAATGGTGCATATTTCTAAGGTAACAATGTTTCCATTGTCAAGACAGCCACGGAAGGAGTACAACAGTGGGGATGCTACCTTCTTTGCATTTTTTTTTAATTTTTGATTTCGATTCTTCCTAGCATTTGATTGGGGATTGAGGTCACTGACGTTACATCTATTGAACGGTCACTAGCTGACAGAAGGAAACATGCTTCTCAAATGATTTCATCCTTTTCTGATATCATGAAGGAGGAAGATAGTTCAGACACCAATGTCCCAGGACATTTTCTTCTCCAATCTGGTACCCAGAACTCGTGCGTACTGGATTAGACACAAGGGGAGAGGCATCTATCCAAAGGATAAGTGAACTCAGATGTTTTATCTTCATTTTGCTCATACTAAACCCCAGCTGTTGCATCTTTACCACCGAAAAAAGCCTGAAATAGCAGTAAAAGCAGTTAGTTAATGTCCTAGAACACTAATGGGCCCAAATAATATTTTTATACAAAGTTGAAGAGGATATTACCAAATTAGGAACATACAGGTCAACATATGGACAGTTTTTAGGGGAAAACAATTCCTGTACTTTGTCCAGTTGGAAAATAAGATAACAGTCTCATGACTTTATTGGCATTTGGGCAATCCAACACTGTCTTCAATCATGACTCTCTCCAAGAAAATACCAAAAGAGAGATAGAGTGAAAACTTGTATTTTTTAAAAGCCTCTCACACACACAAATAAAGCAGACCACAGGAATGAACAGAGCTCAACAATATCAAAACACATAAAAGTGCTCGCTAGCCTCCCCTTTGCTGGGAGCTACTCACAGCTCAATGATGACAAGCATGATGTTCATTCTCAGTCTAAAAAATGTTTTCTGAGAACAGCTGGAAGGCATGGCTCAATGGCCTGCACATCTGGTTTGATGTACCTAGACTCCTCGGAGCCACAGGCTGGAGTAATGGTATGATCTGCTTAACTCTTATATCTATTATAACCAAATTGAGTGCCAGAGTCTGTAAAGTGTGGCTCTTGGGACATTTGGGGAACTATGTACCCATGCAGTCTCTTCTTGGAGATAAAAGACTTGAAAGGACTAAACTAGATACTACAGCCCCAAGGTATTTTCTTTTGTTGTTTATTGTCAATGGATGACCATATTGGTTGTTTATGGAAGAACTTTTTATTTAGAGATATCAGAATATTCACTGACATGGCCA